>CM051262.1:68565442-68727942 GCA_027921565.1 Artemia sinica
GAGCCCAACTTATGTTAATTTCTGCTCGTTTTGAGTTTGACTCGGTTATTGTAACTTGCAACCCTTGCACTGAGGGCTTTGAGGGGGTTATCATCCTAAAAGACCTAATTTCCAGAACTTTCGATTACGTTGAACAAAATGGATATCTACAAATTTTGATTGGATGTGTTTGGGGAAATGGTGGACGTGAGAGGGAGGTTAGTTGCCCTCAAATCACTTTCGACTATTAAAAAGGGCACTAGCCCTTTGAATTTCCAATCGAATGAGCCCTTTTTCAAGTTTCTACGACAAAGATTTCATCACTTTCGACTATTAAAAGGGCACTAGCCCTTTCAATTTTAAATTGAATGAGCCCTTTTTTCAACAACACCGCTTTCTATAAAAACCTTACATGCTCACAGGGCATAACTTACAACCCTCGCCCTGAGGGTTGTGATGGGGGAGATGGGTTGTCATCCTTAAAGACCTAATTTCCAAAACTTTCAATTACGTTGAATAAAATGGCTATCTAAAAATTTTGATTGGATGTGTTTAGGGAAAAGGTGGGCGTGAGAGGGGGGTTAGTTGCCCTCCAATCACTTTCGACTATTAAAAAGGACACTAGCCCTTTGAATTTCCAATCGAATGAGCCCTTTTTCAAGTTTCTACGACAAAGATTTCAATAAAAACCTTATATGCCCCCAGGGCATAACTTATAACCCTTGCCCTGAAGACTGTGAGGGGAGTGTCCGGCTCAAAGGTATAATTTCCTGAACTTTAAACTGCCTGGAACAAAATGGCTATCTCAAAATTTTGATTGGATATGTTTAGGGAAAAGGTGGGCGTGAGAGGGGGGTTAGTTGCCCTCCAATCACTTTCGACTATTAAAATGGGCAAAAGCCCTTTGAATTTCCAATAGAATTAGCCTTTTTTGAAGTTTCTACGACAACGCCTTCTATAAAAACCTTATATGGTATTATATATAGCATTTTATTCAACTAGTTGAATAAAATGCTAAAAATTTTGATTGGATGTGTTTAGGGAAAAGGTGGGCGTGAGAGGGGGGTTAGTTGCCCTCCAATCACTTTCGACTATTAAAAAGGGCACTACCCCTTTTAATTTCCAATCGAATGAGCCTTTTTTGAAGTTTCTACGACAACGCCTTCTATAAAAACCTTATATGCCCCCAGGAAATAACTTACAACCCTCGCCCTGAAGACTGTGGGGGAGTGTCCTCCTCAAAAACATAATTTCTATCTGGAAATCAACTACGCTGACCAAAATGGCTATCTCGAAATTTTGATGGGATGTGTTTCGGGAAATGGTGGGCGTGAAAGGGGTGTTAGTCGCCTTCCAATCACTTTCGACTATTAAAAAGGGCACAAGCCACTCCAATTTCCAATTGAATGAGCCCTTTTCGAAGTTTCTACGACAACTTCTTCGATACGAAGTGCCCTGCTCTAAAGGAAAAAATAATAAATAATACATTTTGCCAACATCGTTCTTATATGCCCTCAGGGCATAACATAAAACCCTTGCCCCGAGGGTTGTGGGGGAGTGTTCTCCTCAAAAACATATTTTCTATCTGGAAATCAACTACGATGAACAAAATGGCTATCTCAAAATTTTGATTGGAAGTGTTTGGGGGAATGATGGGCGTGGGGGGGCTATTTGCCCTCCAATCACTTTTTACAATTAAAGAGGGCATTAGCCACTCCAATTTCCAATGAGCATGAGCCCTTTTCGAAGTTTCTACGACAACTCCTTTGATACAAAGTGCCCGGGTATGGAAAAAAAATAAATAAATAATACATTGTGCCAACATCGTTCTTTACTTAGGCAGCGCTATTGCGCTGCCTATGATTGAAATCAAACGGTCAGATTTTGGGGAATATACCTGTTCAACGTGGAGTTACATAGGAAGGGGTACTCTCTCCATGCATTTTCAGCATTTGTTTATGTAGTTTTCTTTCGGAAATACCCTCTACCTGTTTTATTGGATTTTCGGACTTGTCTTAACTTGGACACACCGGAGACCTGCTACTTATTGGTCAATTGGTTTAGCATAAACCAATCGACCGAGTGTTAATGAGGAACGCATACGCTCCTCTCTTGAAAAATTAGTTTAGCCCTAAATATTACTATATGTGATGATTTGCTGTTTGATGAAGACTTTGGCATGGGTGATTTATATTTCCGTCTTTTTATTATTCCCCGTGTTCCTAGTCTCACGTGGCTTGGGATTTTGGTATGCAATTCAGTTTCAGCTCTGCGGCAGAAAAATTGTATATACTATTAAAGACAAATTAAAAATGGGTTATGTTAGGCACGGCCTTGTAAAATTTTACTCAACTTTTTGGGATCATGCTATACTTTTTGTGTCTGGATTTTACCCTTTACTCCAGTTCCAGTTCCAAAAATTTGTAGCAGGGTATATTAACTGCTAATAAGTCCTTTCACCCCTTTGACTCGTATCATCAGATATTTAGAAATCCATTGTCATCAACTGTAACCAATTCTTATTATCAGTTAAAACAAACCAATCATCCCAATTAAACTTCTTAATTCTATTGATGGGTTGTAGGAAGTGCGGGTACTTGATTCACCTTTCCCCAGTAGTTTAGGCCGGCCGGTACCAATACGGCTCTTCATGCTCACTCCCGCTCTCTTCTGCACTCTCCAGAACAAATGATGAATAACCTCCTTCTTTTGAATGACTTCATTATGAATTAATAAACACTAATCAATTAGACCCTTCTCTAAAATATCAATAGATGCCTTGAAAATCTTTTTATCCACATGCCAAGGCAGGTTAGAATTTAGGATTGCAGTGTAGGTATTTGGAATATCAGCCATATAGCAGAGGCGTTTAAAGGAAACAGTCTCCACACTCAGTGGTTGACAATCAAATGCTGGATAGTTTCATCAGTTGCGATTAAAGATTAAATTATTTTAATAATTCAAAAATTAAAGATAAAAGATTTTAAATTATTTTTTATTGGTTATTGCTTAATTTTTGAGTAGCCGAATGGGTATTAAAAAGATTTCAGTAGTTTATTTGTGTGTTATTAAAGAAGGATTAGAATGGCATGCCTAAAGATATTGTAAGGACACAGCTTTCTACTCCTCCTAGGTTTGTTTTTGGGTTGAGGGAAGATTGAGAGGATGTAGGATTATGTATAGTTGATTGAGAGCAAGGTTTTATGAAAAATACTTGTGTATTATTAATGTATTTCCACGGTGAAGGGGGAGCCCTATGGCGGAAGGGCACCCTGCAAAACCGGAAATGGTATTTTTTGTGGTTTTGAATTTTTTTTTGTAGTATACCTTGTCTTCGTCAATTATGTTTGGCAATCCAAATCAAAAATTCAAAAAATAAAAGTTGTTTTTAAATTAGTGTAGGTGACATTAAAGTTTAAAATTAAGTGAAAACGATTATTATGTCACCGAGAGGAGAGGAGGTGGGATTATTATAATTAAAAAAAAACTGGGAAACCACACTCAGTCTCCACACTCAGTGGCTGACAATCAAATAAGACATGCTGGATAGTTTCATCAGTTGCGAATCAGACCCGGCATAGAGGGGAGTGATGTAGCTTCCTATTAAATAACACTATTAAGAAGAAGGGCACCTGATTTCAGACGGTAATATAACACTGTGTGTAATCTAGTATGAAAAGGATATAAAGTCAATTTACTGTGATTAACATTAGATCTTTGCCTAATAATATCACGTGAATTGAGGTCAGAGAGAGGACTTGGGTTTAACAAAGAAGCCTTGGCTGCCAGTAAATCAGCAGTATCATTATATTTGATACCTTTATGGCTTGGAACATGTTGGAAATAAATCTGGTTACCTTTAGCCTGGAGGCTCAAAAGCTGTCTTCTATTGATGAATAGGTCCTTATCATTGGCAATTCTATTATCATTGGGTCCTTATCATTGGTCAGAAAGGCACAGAATATTCTCCTCTACAATGCTATAATTTATGAGAACATCTAGGGCCAAGCGAATGGCACATAATTCAGCTGACAAAATGGAAGATCACAAAGGAAGGGGTAGAAAAAGGTTAGAGTTCAGTGATTGAATACATACTCCTGCTCCAGCTCTCACACCCTGAAAAGATCCATCTGAATAGATTTTCCTGTGATTAGGGTACAACTTCGAGATCTGTTCAGCCAGAAAAGTCTGAATCTCATGATTGGGAATTTAGTTTTTATTTATTGGAATAAGTTCTGCTTGACAAATAGGTGGACCCATTTCCCACGGTGGAGTGTCAGTAAAGGAGTACGCATAGGGGGAATGCTGACTCCAATTTGGGACCTCCAACTGAAACCGATTCCAAGATGAATGGCCATTGGTGCAAGCTGCCTTCAAAGCAAAGGTATGATTATACACAACATGCTTGCTTCCATAAGCTTGAATTCGCGAGAAGTATTTCTTCCTTTGACTGGATGCTCTTTCACTTAGGGAAACCAAACCAGACAGTTGTTTTAATTTAGACAGAGGAGTATGCCTGTGCAAACACAGAGCGATTCGAGTAGCAGAATTTTGCAAAAATTCCAGGGTTTTAAATGCAGATGATGAACGAATTGAGTAGAATTGAATACCATATTCTAGATTAGATGTAATATATACTACTGCTATTACTACTAAGATCTCACTGCAGCACCAAGCCGCCTGAGGCCAACACAGCTACGCACGCTCCTCCTCTATCCCAATCTATTCAAAGCCTCCCTTTTTACACCCTCCCAGGAAGTTCCTATTTCCTTTAAACCTTTCTTTATGACGTCCTCCCACCCCAGACGAGGACAGCCTGCTTTCCGTTTAGCCCTAGACGGTTGGCTGAATAAAAATCCAAAATAGCTTTAGGGTGGCATCCCCGTTTACTTCCAGCAAGTCTCTTTAGAACACAAAGTCTCCGAATGATCATGGATTTCAAAGAATTAATATGTGCATGCAATAGCATTTTTGAATCTATCCATAGGCCAAGTAGCTTCACTGAGTTACAATATGGAATTTCACTAGAGAAAATTTGAAGAGGATTGGGAGGATCTCTTGAGCAATTAGCAAATATAATGGCTTTGGTTTTACTAATTGAAACTGGAAAACCAAAAGCTGAAGAGAATCTCTGAACTAATCTTAAATCCTGTTGAATAAGACTTTGAATAATTACAATATCCTTTCCGAACTTCCAAATAATCAAACCATCTGCATAAAGGCCAAACAATGAGTGAGATAATTGGAATTCTGAAACATACAAATTAAACAGAATCGCTCAAATCAGCGCAATCGCGCTGCATAAGTAAAGAACGATGTTGGCATAATGTATTTTTTTTGGGGGGGAGGGGGGGGGGGGTTAGACCAGGGCACTTCGTACCGAAGGAGTTGTCGCAGGAACTTCGAAAAGGATTCATTCGATTGGAAATTGGAGTGGCTAGTGCTCTTTTTAATAGTCGAAAGTGATTGGAAGGCAACTAACACCCATTCCACGCCCAACATTTACCCAAACACATCCAATCAAAATTTTGAGATAGCCATTTTGTTCAGCTTAGTTGATTTCCATATAGAAATTATGCTTTTGAGGAGGACACTCCCCCAGAGCCCTCAGGGCAAGGGTGTTAATTTATGTCCTGGGGGCATATAGGATTTTTAAAGAAAGCGTTGTCGTAGAAACATCAAAAAAGGCTCATTCGATTGGAAATTCAAAGGGCTAGTGCCCTTTTTAGTAGTCGAAAGCGATTGGAGGGCAATTAACCCCCTCTCACGCCCACCTTTTCCCCAAACACATCAAATCAAAATTTTGAGACAGCCATTTTGTTAAACGTAGCTGAAAGTCTGAAAATTAGGTCTTTGAAGATGACAACCCCCCCCCCCACACACACACACAGCCCTCAGGGCAAGGGTTATAAGTTATGCCCTGGGGACATATACGGTTTTCATAGAAAGCGTTGTCGTAGAAACTTCAAAAGGGGCTCATTTGATTGGAAATTGAAATGGCTAGTGCCCTTTTTTAAATAGTCGAAAGTGATTGGAAGGCAACTAACACCCCTTCCACGCCCACCATTTATCCAAACACATCCAATCAAAATTTTGAGATAGCCATTTTGTTCAACGTAGTTGAAAGTTCTGTAAATTATGTCTTTGAGCATGATAACCCCCTCAGAACTCTCAAGGCAAGAATTATAAGTTAAACCCTAGGGGCATATAAGGTTTTTATTGAGAGCTTTATCGTAGAAACTTGAAAAAGGGCGCATTCGATTGCAAATTCAAAGAGCTAGTGCCTTTTTTAATAGCCGAAAGTGATTGGAGGAAAACTAATCCCCCTCTCACGCCCACCTTTTCCCCGAACACATACAGTCAAAAATTTTAGATTGCCATTTTGTTCAACGTAGTTGAAAGTTTCGGAAATTAGGTCTTTAAGGATAACACACACACACACCCCCCCACACCCTCAGGGCGAGGGTTTTAAGTTATGCCATGGGGGCATATAATGTTTTTATAGAAAACGTTGTCTTAGAAACTTCAATTCCATTGGGAATTGAAATGGCTAGTGGCCTTTTAATAGTTAAAAGTAATTGGAGGGCAACTAACCCCCCCCCCCTCTCATGCCCACCATTTTCCCAAACACATACAATTTTGAGAAAGCCATTTTTCCAACGTAGTTGAAAGTTCTGGAAATTATGTCTTCAAGGATGACAACCCCCCAAAGCCCTTAGGGCAGGGATTGTAAGTTATGACCTGGGGGCATATGAGGTTTTTATAGATAGCGTTGTTGTAAAACTTCAAAAAGGGTTCATTCAATTGAAAATTGAAATGACTAGCCTAGTACCCTTTTTAATAGTTGAAAGTAATTGGAGGGCAACTAAACCCCCTCTCGGGCCCACCATTTCCCCAAACATATTCAATCAAAATTTTGAGATATTAATTTTGTTCAACGCAGTTAAAAGTTCTGGAAATTAGGTCTTTTAGGATGACAACCTCCTCAGAGCCCTCAGGGCAAGAGTTGTAAGTTATACCCTGGGGGCATATAAGGTTTTTATAGAAAGTGTTAACTTCAAAAAGGGCTCATTTGATTGGACATTGAAAGGGCTAGTGCCCTTTTTAATAGTCGAAAGTGAATGGATAGCAACTAACCCCCCTGTCACGCCCACCATTTCCCCAAACACGTTCAATTAAAATTTGGAGATAGCCATTTTGTTCAACGTAGTTGAAAATTCTGGATATTATAATTTTGAGGATGACAAACCCCCAAAACCCCTCAGGGCAAGGGTTGTAAGTTATGCCCTGGGGGCATATAAGGTTTTTATAGAAAGTATTCTTGTAGAGACTTCAAAAAGGGCAAATTCGATTGGAAAACAAAAGGGCTAGTGCCCTTTTTAATAGTTGAAAGTGATTGGAGGGCCACAAGCCACCCTCTCAAGCTACCATTTCCCCAAACACATCCAATCAAAATTTTGAGATAGCCATTTAGTTTAACGTAGATGAAAGTTCTGGAAATTAGGTCTTTGAGGATGACACTCCCTCCAGAGCCATCAATGCTAAGGTTGTAAGCCATGCCCTGGGGGCATATAAGGTTTTTTTTTATAGAAAATGTTGTCGTAGAAAGTTCAAAAAAGGCTCATTCAATTGGAAATTGAAACGGCTAGTGCATTTTTTAATAGGCTAGTCAAAACAGATTGGAGGGCAACTAACCTCCCTCTCACGCTCACCATTTCCCCAAACACATCCAATCAAAATTTTGAGATAGTCATTTTTTTCAACTTAGTTGAAAGTTCTGTTGTAGAAACTTCAAAAAGGACTCATTCAATTGGGAATTGAGAAGGCTAGTTCCCTTATTAACAGTCAAAAGCGAACGGAGAACAAATTCCCCCCCCCCATACCCATCATTTCCCCAAACACACATTTTGATATAGCAATTTTGTTGAACGTAGTTGAAGGGTCCGGAAATTATGTTTTTGAGTATGACAACCCCCATTAGCCCTCAGGGCTAAGGTTGTAAGTTATGCCCTGTGGGCATATAATGTCATTAAAAATTTTTGTTGTAACAACTTTAAAAAGGGCTCTTTCGATTGGAAATTGAAAGGGCTATTACCCTTTTTAATAGTCGTAAGTAATCAGAGGGAGAATCGCCCCCTCCCCCCAACGCCCGTCATTTCCCCGAACATTTCCAATCAACATTTTGATATGACCATTTTGTTCAACGTAGTTGAAAGGTCTGGAAATTATGTCTTTGAGGATGACAACCCTCCCTTATAGCCCCCATGACAAGGGTCGTAAGTTATGCCCTTGGGGCATATAACGTTTTTATAGAAAGTTTTGTCGTAGAAGCTTCAAAAAGGGCTGATTCGATTGGAAATTGAGAGGACTAGTGCCTTTTTTATCAGTCAAAAGTGATCAGAGGGCAAATGTCTCCCTCCATGCCTGGCATTTCCCTAAACACTTCCAATCAAAATTTTGATATAGCCATTTTGTTAAGCCTATCAGAAAGGTCTGAAAATTATGTCTTTGAGGATAACAAATCCCCCAGCCCTCAGGGCAAGGGTTGTAAGTTGTGCCCTGGGGATATATAGGGTTTTTATAGAAAGTGTGGTCATATAAACTTCAAAGGGGGTTCATTGGATTAATAATCAAACGCTCTAGTGCTCATTTTAAGAGTCAAAGTCATCAGAGGGCAGCTACCCTCTCACCCCTACACACACGTCATATTGTCCCGAAATGTGTCTAATAGAAATTTTGAGATAGCCATTCTATTCAAATTAGTCTAAATATCATATAACAAGGCTTTTGGGGTTGAAACAAACACCAAAGATGAGGGGCAAGGGTTGTAAGTTATGCCCAGGGGGTATTAAAGGTTTTTTATGAAAGGGATGGTTGTTTAACTTCAGAAGAGTCTCAGTCTTTCTCCCTGAAAAAGACTATGTCATTATACAACGAACAGAAATTAATCAAAAAAAACTTTTTTCACGAAAGAAATTTTTCAAAAATAAAGTAAAGAAATCCATTAAACCAAAAATGAACAAAAATCGAATCAAATAATCTACCAAGCATACAACTACCAAAAATCAGTATCAATAAATAAATGAAACCCAAAACAAACAGAAATTAAAATAGGTCAAGCTCAAAACGAGCAGAAATTAATCTGAGTAGGGTTCTAAACCCTACGCTTTCTATAAGCCAGAATATAATTTGTACTTTATTGAAAAAAATTCTTTTAAATGTTTTCGCTTATAACTTTAAGAAAACAAAAATAAATTAAGATTTTAAGGAATAAATATCAGCATATGTATATTAAACTGACAATGCACATTTTTTTTCAGTAAATTCATTTGAATTTTTTTCAGTAAAGTACACATTATATTCTGGCTTTTAGAAAGCATAGTGTTTAGAACCCTACTCAGATTAATTTCTGCTCGTTTTGAGTTTGACTTATTTTAATTTTATTGATTGATACTGATTTGTGGTAGTTGTATGCTTGGTAGATTATTTGATTCTATTTTTGTTCATTTTTGGTTTAATGGACTTTACTTTTTGTTGAAAAACTTATTTTGTGCAAAATTTTTTTTCATTAATCACTTAAAAAGGATTTCATGAAACTTATGAAAGAGTATGGAAAATCCAGGTTAGTTAAAAGATCAATCAATTTATCATGGACTACATTTCCATAGGCATCTGACCAGTCGAATAGGACTGCCATTGTGGTCTGTCTGGTTTAAAGAGAGTTACAAACATCAATTTTAAGGCAAATGATGTTATCCACAGAGCTATGTCCTTTTCTGAAGCCTGTTTGTTCACTTGGAAAAAGATTATTAATTTCACCAAACCACTCATTTCTTGATAGAATAAGCCTTTCAAGGACTTTACTGAACGCTGGTAAAACAGATATAGGTCGGCAAGACTTGGGGTCACTAGATAGGTAAGAAGGGTTTAAAGCAGGAAAGACCCGGACAATTTTCCAAGCATCTGGGAACTTTTGGCTTGACCAAACAAGATTATACAGACTTAAGAGATTAAACAGACAACAGACAAGACAAAGATTAAACAGACAAACAAGATTATACAGAGGTATGGAAAACCTCTGGGGACTCAAAAATCCATTTAATATAAATACCATCATGACCAAGGGAAGACTTGATAATAAGAGAATTGAGTGCTGCATTAAATTCATCTAGGGAAAATGGTTCCACCAGGGACCTTTTATGTAAAGAAGTACAAAGAAGGGTACAAGATGGAGGTAGAAGGTAATGAAAATATCAAAGGTAATGGTAATAATAAATATCAGAAAAATTTTTTGCTTTCATCATATCTGATGAAACTGGAGATTCATCCTGCATGATACCATGTTTACAGTCATCATTAGACTGCTAACTACTATTGAGTTGGATAATGAAGTGGTGAATCTTTGAAATTAGGGTTCTGAGGCTAATACTTGCAGTAAAATTGGACTTTGCTTTGAAAAACTTAATCTAATTCTAATCTACTATTTCCGGTGCTGCGTTTCTTCTTTATTTGGCACGTTCTTATCGGAACAGGAAAATAATCGCTTGGTATGGTCCTACTGATATTATGCGTACTCCGCACCATCATCAACATGAACTTACTTCTGATGTAAGCTTTAAGCTTGATGACTACCTCATCCGGTTGCTTAATGAAGTCTGACATATGTATAGTTATTTATTGGTTATTTTGTAGTGAATTTTCCTTCTCCCCCTATTTACTCCACCTTTTTCTATTGTAAGCGTGTCATAAACAAGTATATATTATGTCTCGGACTAGGCAATGCGCCAATCCCCCCTCTTTAAGTTCCCAAATAAACTTGGCATCCCCCTTCCCACTTTTTAAGGATTTATACTTCCTTTATCCACCCACATTTTTAATATGCGTGTCCAGTTTATTACCGTAGCATCTCCCGGAAAGAGTCAGATAAAATTGAATCCATCCAAAAAAACAACGAATAATCTTCAAAAAGGGTTCGTAAAAGGGTAAAAAGGGTAAAGTTCCATACTCTCTTCTTCTAAAAAAAGGCAAGGTCAGAAATGCTTGAGTGCAGGAGAGTTACGTTGAGTCTTCGTTTTTATTGCGCCTCCTTTCATGTGTCTTCATTAAGGCAATGACAAACCCCCGCAGGAAATACATTTTTCCCAAAAGATGTTCCTCATCCACATTCCGCCGGCTCAGTTTGTTCTTCAGATCGTTCGCTGCTTAGCTCCAAAACTGAAAATAACTTTCGTCTCCTACGTTATGGAAACATCAAACGGCTTGTGGTAACAAACTGTAAGTAAGGAGCAGCCCGGCTCAATAGTAACCGACACTCTAAAAAACGGAATTTACCGATAGATACATCAAAAGAATCGGATATTCATGTTAATTTCCAATATATAAATTTCATCAAGTTTAATTTTACCCATCAAAAGCTACGAGCCTGAGAAAATTCGCCTTATTTTCGAAATAAAAGAGGAAACACCCCATAAAAGGCATAGAATCTTAATGAAAATCACACCATCAGATTCAGCGTATTAGAGAACCATACTGTAGAGGTTTTAAGCTCATATCTGCAAAAATGTGGAATTTTGTATTTTTTGTCAGAAGAAAGATCACAGATGCGTGTTTTTTTTTTTTTTTTTTTTTTTTTTTTTTTTTTTTTTTTTTTTTTTTTTTTTTTTTTTTTTTTTTTCAAGGGTGATCGTACCGACCCAGCGATCCTAGAATATCGCGTGAGGGCTCATTCGAACAGAAATTTAAAGTTTTAGTGCCCTTTTTAAGTGACCAAAAAATGGGAAGGCAACTAGGCCCCCTCCCATATTCATTTTTTTCCCAAAGCCACCCAATCATAATTTTGAGATAGCCATTTTGTTAAGCATAGTCAAAAAATCTAATAACTATGTCTTTGAGGATAATTTAATCCCCCACAGTCCCCAGGGGAAGGGCTGAAACTTATGAACTTTGCCCATTGTTTACATATAGTATTGGTTATTGGGAAGTATACAGACATTTTCAGGTGGAATTTTTCTAGTCGGGAGGGAGGGGGGTCGATGGGAGGAAGTTATGTGGGGGGTAAAGATTCCTTCATCTTTCCATGGAAGAATTTTTCATGGGTGAAGGGAATTTTCCATGAAGGAGCGCCGGATTTCCCAGCATTCTTTAAAAAACGATCGGAAATTAAATATTAAAAAAAACAAGTATTTTCAACTGAAAGCAAGGAGCAACCTTAAAACTTAAAACGAACAGAAATTATTACGTATATGAGGGGGTTCTCCCCCTCGTCAATACCTTGCTCTTTACGCTAAACTTTTTTTAGTACTTTCAAAAGAGCTAAAATCTATAGAGCTATATTCTAATTAAACGGCCTTTGTGATTCAGGGATCATTCTTAAAGAATTGGAACAAAATTCGAACTTTAGCGTAAAGAGCGAGGTATTGACGAGGGGAAGAACCCCCCTCATATGCGTAATAATTTATGTTCGTTTTAAGTTTTAATGTTGCTCCTTACTTTCAGCTAAAAAAACTTGTTTTTTTAATTTAATTTAACAAAGCATCCACTAGTTTCTCTCTTTATATTACTTGTATAAATGTTCCCTATGATTCCCCCATTTTTCTTCCTTTTTAAATTTTTATAGACTCTTTTAAAATTCCTCTGATAAATTTTAACGATTCCGAGCAACCCCCGAACGACGATATTTTGTAATCATGGACGTTGGTCGAGATCAGTGGTTCTCAAACTTATTTACACTGTACCCCTTTTTACCCACAAAACATTTCAGATACCCCTTCTAAGATACCAGTACTAAGTAAACTACAGTTAAAATATAATTAAAATTTAAAGAGTTGTTTTGTTTTTTTGTTGGCCGCCCGCGTACCCCCTAAAAAATTTTGCTGTACCCCTAAGGGGTGCGCGTACCCAGTTTGAGAACCACTGGTCTAGATAGTCAAGAATCCCCATTGTGCCGTCACATTCTTCTTCTTTGCCAAGACAACTTGCAAACTAAATACTATGCTAGGCTATCTAAAAAGAGTGCCCGTAAACTGTTATTTGAAGAAAACTCCATTTCGACAAGAGAAAAAATTTAATTTCTTTGTAGAGTATTATTTTCGTTGCTTGTCAAACAGTTCGTGGTAACGAACTGTAAGTAAGGAGCGACCCGGCTCAATGGCAACCGAAACTCTAAAAAACCGAATTTTGATACCAATAGATCATCAAAAGAATCAGTTTTTAATTCTGATTTCAAATATATAAGTTTCATCAAGTTTAATCTTACCTATCAAAAGTTACGCGCCTGAGAAAATTTGGCTGATTTTCGAAAAAAGGGGGAAAGACCCCCCAAAAGTTATAGAACCTTAATGAAAATCACACCATCATATTCAGCTTATCAGAGAACCCTACTGTAGAGGTTTCAAGCTCCTATCTACAAATGTGGAATTTTCCATTTTTTGCCAGAAGAAAGATCACGGATGCGTGTTTATTTATTTATTTTTTTTCCCCAGGGCTGATCGTATCGACCCAGTGGTCCTAGAATATCGTAGGAGGGCTCATTGGAACGGAAATTAAAAGTTCTAGTGCCCTTTTTAAGTGACCAAAAAAAATAGAGGGCAACTAGGCCCTCTCCCACGCTCATTTTTTCCCAAAGTCACCTGATCAAAATTTTGAGATAGCCATTTTGTTCAGCATGGTCGAAAATATTATTACTATGTCTTTTAGGATGACTTAATTCCTCGAAGCCCCAAGGGGGAGGGCTGAAAGTTATGAGCTTTACCCAATGTTAACATACAGTATTGGTTATTGGGAAGCATACAGACGTTTTCAGGGGGAATTTTTTCTGGTAGTGGGGGGTGGGGGTGGGTCGGGGGTTATATGGGAGGATCTTTTCATGAAGGAAGGGACATTGCTATGAAGGGGGCGCCGGATTTCCCATCATTATTTTTAAAAAAAATCAGAAATTAAATATAAAAAAACAAGTTTTTCAACTGAAAGTAAGGAGCAACATCAAAACTTAAAACGAACAAAAAAATATTAGCTATATGATTGGGTTCACCTTCTAGTCAATGCCTCGCTCTTTAAGCCAAAGATTTTTTAGTACTTTCATAAGAGCTATTTATTCTAATTAACGGCCTTTGTGATTAAGGGGTCATTTTTAAAGAATTGGAACAAAATTTTGTTTACTTTTTCAATGACGGTGAACCACAATAAAAGCTGCATTAACTAAAAAACGATCAGAAATTAAATAAAAAAAAACAAGTTTTTTAAACTGAAAGTAAGGAGCGACATTAAAACTTAAAACGAACAGAAATTATTCCGTATATGAAAGGGGCTGTCCCCTCCTCAACGCCTTGCTCTTTACGCTAAAGTTTGACTCTGTCTCACAACTTTATTTTTTAAAACAATAAAAAACTTTAGCGTAAAGAGCAAGGCGTTGAGGAGGGGACAGCCCCTTTCATATACGGAATAATTTCTGTTCGTTTTAAGTTTTAATGTCGCTCCTTACTTTCAGTTTAAAAAACTTGTTTTTTATTTAATTGACCCTGAAGAAGCACCTGCTTCCTTAGATATTTGCTGTTGCTGTTTGAGTAGTTTTTTCTTTTTGATCTTTGTGTTAGATTAAGGCTATTGAAGCTAAAACATATTCTATTCTATATCTTTCATTGTAAGTGCAACTGTCCAAGAATAGAATCTTGGCAATATATTTTTTTGGTACTTGTTAAGAATCCGGTAAGTACGCGAGAAGTGAATTTCGTTAATGCTAATGAAATATAACAAAATATAATAAAAATATAATAGTTCAGAAACAAATTTGGGTTATATATTTGCACATTAGGGGGGGGGGGGGGGGGGGTAGAGCATAGAATATATTAAATATGTAACCTAACCCAACCTAGGTACCTTTAATTCCCCCTAAACCCCAAAAAACTAAAGTTTAAATATAGTTCCCGGAGTGAGAAACCCTTTGTTTATACATTGTCTCATATGAAATACCGGGTATCTTCGCAATACAATTCACGCACACTTACCGGATTCTTAACAAGTACCATTTTCTTTCTCTTTAAGCCCATGGGCTGTGTGGAAATTGCAATACTGAAAACATTTGTATTTTTTTTCTTTCTTTTTTCAGTTCTGCTTCTTTGAAAAAAAGTGCTGCAGTAACTATGTCAAGGCTTGGTGCTCGCATAGAAGATGCTTCTGCATTAAAATAATTATAACTTCATAACAGCCTACAGAGTTGACAATATCCATATCTTTAAACAACGGGGGTGTATATTCTTTCCCTTAGATTATTCCAAAAGAGTTGCAAACAGAAAAATTGAAAATTAGTGGATCTAAAAACCCTTTTTTTTTCATATTGGATCTCTTTCCCTTTGAGGAAAAAAACCTGTGACCTCCCTCCCGAGGGTTATACCGATGTGCACCACCGATTACACCCTCAATTTTTAATTGTATCACACAACCCCAAAAAAAGTTGCCAACAAGTTGATGTCACACATGGTACTTGTTGGTTATTGGAAACAAATTCAAGAATTACACTTAGGTTACATCTCAGAAAACTGGTTTCATAGCTACAAAAACAAGTGACGGATGATACAATGCATTGGACTTGTGTAATTTGGGCTTTATATTTGCACATTAGGGGTGGTGTTGGGGGTTAGGTTAGGTTACGTAAGGCTTGGTTAGGTTTGGTTGGTTTGGGTTCCAAATTTTTTTTTTTTTGAAGTATTATTTTATCATCATGTTTTGTTATATTTAATTAGGCTTAATCTAACTTTACTTTTTGGGTGTGATTCCAATAAGCGGAAAGTACCTCACACATTATGATAAAAGAGTTTGGAAGTAAACTGAGCAAAAATTGAAACATCTTATCTTTGTTGAAACCATGGCTGGACAATTTTAATTGAGTACTTACGCATATAAAAGTTTAGAATACTGAATTTGGAGTCAGGTTGGGGGTTTACAGGTAATTGGGTTCGAATTTAGGTGGTTTGTGATAATTCAAATCAGAGTCAGGCAATTTGTCACATTCCTGGTTGTAAAACGGAAAAAGGTTCAATCAAGTCCACTTCTTGCACACGTCCAATTAGATGATAAATAGGACAAAAGCTATAAAGATAGCCAAACCAAATATATCAAACTAAATTTAGGGAGGATATAAAAAGGATACAAGACTTACTAGTAGACATATGCCGATTCGGTGCAACAGCAACATGTAGTCCATGAATATCAAGAGACGAACTTTCACCAAATAAGTTGGACCAGGGTATTTTGATAGAAATCTCTTCAATGTATCCATCAGTGAAAATAAGAGGTAATTTCAGTTCTGAAGCCAATTCATTGAAAGACTAAATGAGAAACAGAAATTAACAGAAAAATAAAAATGAAGAGCTTTGAAAACCTATTTATTTTAATAGAGATGAAAGTTCGTTTTTTTGTACCCATTGTTGGTACAAATAGACAAGAATAACCATAAACTTATACCATGTCAGTTAAATAGGTAAAATATACAGAAAACTGCTGTGTTTTGTGTAACCAAATTCCTTGCCATCTTAAATATATAGTTTCTTATATAACACTGCCCTTCTCTTAGAAGTCAGACTTGAAAGAAACATAAGTTAAAATTGATAATAGAGTCAAACTTAGAAAGACAAGTATTCACTATGAAATCATAAACAAAATACAAGACAAACAAAAATTAAAATAAATATTTAAACCAAATGTAGAATAGATGAAAATTATCAAGAACAGGGATGCAGCCCCTTCACACTCTCTGACCATTAAAATTTACTGAAAATCATATGTATTTTAAATATTGTGCTTTTTTATTTGTCAACTCCATTAAACCAAAAATGAACAAAAATAAAATCAAATAATCTACCAGGCGTGAAACTACCACAAATCAGCATCGATAAATAAATGAAACCCAAAATGAACAGATGTTACAATAAATTAATTAAAAAAAAAATTTTCCACAAAATAAGTTTTTCAAAGAAAAGTAAAGAACTCCATTTAACAAGAAATGAGCAAAAATAAAATCAAATAATCTACCAAGTGTGAAACTACTACAAATCAGCATCCATAAATAAATGAAACCCAAAACAAACAGAAATTACAATAATTAACCAAGTCAAACTCAAAACGAGCAGAAAGTAACATAAGTTGGGCGCAAAACCCCTATGCCTTCCCAAGGCCAGAACAAAATTTGCACTTTACTGAAAAAATATAAATGTTTTTACTTTTATAACTTTAATAAATCAAATAATATTAACATTTTAATTACTAAATTTCAGTATATGTATATTAAACTGACAATGCACATTCATTTGCATTTTTCAGTAAAGTGCAAATTTTGTTCTGGGCTTGGGAAGGAATAGGGGTTTTGCGCCAAATTTATGTTAATTCCTGCTCGTTTTGAGTTTGACTGGGTTAATTATTGTAATTTCTGTTTGTTTTGGATTTCATTTATTTATCGATGCTGATTTGTGGTATTGGATATTTGTATTGGACGTGTTTGGGAAAATGGTGGGCGTGAGAGAGGCGTTAGCCGCCCTTTCTATAAATCAATAAATCAAAGTAGTCGTTCTCCAATCACTTTCAACTATTAAAAAAGGCACTAACCCTTTCAATTTCCAATTGAATGAGCCTTTTTGAAGTTTCTATGCTTTAAATAAAAACCTTATATGTCCCCAGGACATAACTTACAACCCTTGCCCTGAGGGCTGTGGAGAGGGGAGGGGTGATCATCCTTAAAGACCTAATTTCCAAAACTTTCAACTTAAGTTGAATAAAATGGCTATCTAAAATATTGATTGGATGTGTTTGGAGAAAAGATGGGCATGAGAGGGGGGTTAGTTGCCCTCAAATCACTTTCGACTATTAAAAAGGGCACTAGCCCTTTGAATTACCAATCGAATGAGCCCTTTGTCAAGTTTCTGCGACAAAGATTTCAATAAAAACTTATATGCCCCCAGGGCATAGCCTATAACCCTTGCCCTGAAGACTATGGGGGGAATGTCCTGCTCAAAGGTATAATTTCCTGAACTTTGAACTGCTTGGAACAAAATGGCTATCTCAAAATCTTTATTGGATGTATTTGGGGAAATGGTGGGCGTGGAAGGGGTGTTAGTTGCTTTCCAATCACTTTCGACTACTAAAAAGAGCACTAGCCATTTCAATTTCCAATCGAATGAACCCTTTTTGAAGTTTCTACGACAATGCGTTATATAAAAACCTTATATGCCCCCTGGGCATAATTTACAACCCTTGCCCTGAGGGCTGTGGGGGTGTTGTCATCCTCAAAGACCTAATTTCCAGAACTTAAAACTATGTTGAATAAAATGGCTATCTCAAAGTTTTGATTAGATGTGTTTGGGTAAAAGGTGGGCGTGAGAGGGGGGTTTGTTGCCCTCCAATCACTTTTGCCAATTAAAAAGGGCACTAGCCCTTTGAATTTCCAATCGAAGGAGCCTTTTTTGAAGTTTCTACAACAACGCCTTCTATAAAAAACCATACATGCCCCCAGGGCATAACTTACAATCCTTGCCCTAAGAGCTGTGGGGGACTGTCCTCAAAAACATAATTTCTATCTGGAAATCAACTATGCTGAACAAAATGGGTATCTCAAAATTTTGATTGGATGTGTTTGGGGAAATGGTGGGCGTTGAAGGGGTGTTAGTCGCCTTCCAATCACTTTCGACTATTAAAAAGGGCACAAGCCACTCAAATTTCCAATTGAATGAGCTCTTTTCAAAGTTTCTACAACAACTTCTTCAATACGAAGTGCCCTGCTTTAAAGGTTAAAAGTAATAAATAAAACATTGTGCCAACATTGTTCTTATATGCCCCCAGGGCATAACTTAAAACCCTTGCCCTGAGGGTTGTGGGGGAGTGTCCTCCTCTTTACTTAGACCTCGTTTCTTGTCTCGTTCTCGAGTGTCCCCGTTCTTTACTTAGGCAACGCGATCGCGCTGCCTAGGATTTATACAACAACTTTCTATATAAACCTTATATGCCCCCAGGGCATTACTTAAAACCCTTGCACTGGGGGCTCTGAAGGGGTTATCATCCTAAAAGACCTAATTTCCAGAACGTTCAACTACGTTGAACAAAATCTTAAAATTTTGATTTGATGTGTTTTGGAAAATGGTGGGCGTGAGAGGGGTGTTAGTTGCTATCACATCACTTTCAACTATTAAAAAAGGCGCTAGTCCTTTTAATTTCCAATTGAATGAGCCCTTTTGAAGTTTCTACAACAACGCTTTCAATAAAAACTTTACATGCCCCAGGGCATAACTTACAACCCTTGCCCTGAGGGCTGTGGGGGGAGGGGTTGTCATCCTTAAAGACCTAATTTTCAAAACTTTCAACTACGTTGAATAAAATTGTTATCTAAAAATTTTGATTGGACGTGTTTGGGGAAAAGGTGGGCGTGAGAGTGGGGTTAGTTGCCCTCAAATCACTTTCGACTATTAAAAAGGGTACTAGTCCTTTGAATTTCAAATCGAATGAGCCCTTTTTCAAGTTTCTATGACAAAGATTTAAATAAAAACCTTATATGCCCCCAGGGCATAACTTATAATCCTTGCCCTGAGGGTTGTGGGGGAGTGTCCTCCTCAAAAATATGTTTTCTATCTGGATATCAACTACACTGAACAAAATGGCTATCTCAAATTTTTTATTGGATGTGTTTGGGGGAATGATGGGTGCGAGGGGGGGGCTAGTTGCCCTCCAATCACTTTTGACTATTAAAAAGGGCACTGGCCCTTTGAATTTCCAATCGAATGAGCTTTTTTGAAGTTTCTACAACAACGCATTCTTTAAAAACCTTATATGCCCCCAGGGCATAACTTAAAATCCTTGCCCTGAGGGCTGTGGGGAGTGTCCTCCTCAAAAACATATTTTCTATCTGGAAATCAACTATGCTGAAAAAAATGGTTAGGGGAGAACGGGGCGAAATTGGACAGGGGCAAACTTGGACGTTGAACCTGACAACTAGCCTATTGCTTCTATTGATCCACAAAAAATAGGGTAGATGGGACTTATGTATGTCTACATTGGCGGGAAGTTTGAAATCTAACGGAACTGTTAACACCAGGATAAGAGGTAAGAAAGTTTTTAGATGCTTAAAAAAAATCTGGGAGTCGCAACATCAGTTCGATTTGCGGTAACAAAAGGTGGTAGTTTTTCTTTGTTGTTGATGTTGTACAGTTGCTAGATACATCCTCTATCGATGCCCTGAGTTTGATTTGTCTATTCCGAGTACTTCTTTTTCAGGACGCCATTTTCTAAAATTGGTTCGATAGGGGCGAGATTGGACAGCAATTCGGGGGCGACTTTGGACACTGTCCAAGGTCGCCCCGTGTGTCCATCTTCACCCCGTGCTATTTTTGTTTATCATTTTAGAGAATGTCTTTGCCTCTTTGGAGGCAATTTTTAGAGAATTTCTTAACTAATATTTGGAGTTTGATCGATGATGCTAGATGGCGTTGCTTGTGTGTAGATGTGTTTTTTTTTCGCACAACACAACGAGGTTAAGTTGGCTGTTTCATTAGCTTAATGAAAGGAGCAACATTAAAACTTAAAACGAACAGAAATTATTCCGTATATCCCCTCCTCAACGCCTCGCTCTTTACTACGCTAAAGTTTGACTCGTTCTCACAACTCTATTTTCTTAAACAATAAAAAATTTTAGCGTAAAGAGCGAGGCGTTGAGGAGGGGACAACCCCTTTCATATACGGAATAATTTCTGTTCGTTTTAAGTTTCAGTTACGCTCCTTACTTTCCGTTAAAAAAACTAGTCTTTTGTAATTTAATTTCAGGACGTTTTTGAATTAATGCAGCTTCAATTTTGGCTCATCGTACATGAATAATTCAAACAAAATTTATATATCAATTTTATTTATTTTTTGGCTAAATGGCTTTCTCGAAATTTTGTTCTGACGTAACTTATGAATTCACTCACGTAACAAACTATATTCGTATATTTTTATTACGTATTTTAGGGGGTTCACCCCCTAGTCAATACCTCACTCTACGCTAAAGTTCAAATTTTGTTCCAATGCTTTAAGAATGACCCCTTAATCACAAAAGCAGTTAATTAAAAAAAAAAAAATTAATTTTTAATATAATTTTTTTTAATTACATGATCAAACAATTCATGGTAACGAACTGTAAGTAAGGAGGGACCCGGTTCATATCATTGCTTCTTAAAGCTATTTCCAGGTTATTTCCCGTGCATTTACTGTTTGTTCTTTCTAGTTGGACAATGATTCGCAACTACATCAGGAAACACGATCTACCAGATGGCGAATCCATGGAGCAGGCAGTGAATGCAGTCTTAGAGCGTAGACTATCTATTAGAAATGCCGCAAAAACCTATGGACTGAAGAAATCAACCGTCGCCTATGCTCTGAAAAATCGACAAGGAGTTACTGAAGAACCTCGAGCGAATCCAGTTACACCCCCAGGTCGCCCAAGCCCATCGCCCAACCTGAAGAGAAAAACTGTTTTCTCTAACAGACAAGAAAAAGAGTTTGTAGAGTATCTCCTAAAATGTCAGCTGATGAATCACGGCCTCACTCCGAAAGAAGCGAGGAAACTTGCCTTTGAATGGGGCAAATTGATTGGCGTCGAAACGCCGGAGAGCTGGGTGCGAGACGACATAGCTGGGGTTGACTGGTTCTCAGGCTTTATGAAACGAAACCCAGAGCTATCTATTCGTAAGCCTGAAAATACCAGCCAGGCAAGGGCTGCTGGCTTCAATCCAGTGGTTGTGAATCTGTTCTTCGACAACCTGCAGAAACTCTACGAAAAATTCAAGTTCCCACCAAACCGTATCTGGAACTGTGATGAAACTGGGGTTCCTACTGTATTGCCAGCTCCAAAAGTAATCGCAAGGAAAGGATCGAAGCAAGTTTCCCAGACAGTGTCAGCAGAGAGAGGGGAAAATGTTACAATGCTCGGGTTTATTTCAGCCACTGGTCAAGCTCTTCCCCCCGTTTTTATATTCCCACGGGTGAAGGTGAACGACCGGCTTTTTCGAGAAGGCCCCACAGGATGTCTCGGGCTTTCTCACCCTAGTGGTTGGATGACTTCCATCAACTTTGTAGCTGCTATTGAGCACTTCATCAAGCTGGTGAAGCCATCGAAAGAAGACCCTGTGCTACTGCTACTTGACAACCACGATAGCCATGTTTCGGTGGAATTAGTGCGGCTGTGCAAAGATAATTGGGTCCACCTCCTGACCTTTCCTCCCCATTGTTCCCACCGCTTACAGCCATTGGACGTCTCTGTCTACGGACCATTCAAGTTTGCGATGAGAGAATCACTGAACACTTGGTTGCAGATCCATCCAGGTCAACGAATTACGATTCACGAGACTGCCCAGCTCTGCAAAGAACCATTCCTTCGCAAGTTCAACCCGGAAAATATAACAGTTGGTTTCACGAAAGCTGGAATTTGGCCCTTCAACAGAAGTGTATTTTCTGAGGTAGACTTTCTACCTGCTGAGGTGACAAATCGTCCACCCCCGGACGATTCGTTACTCGATATGGAGCCAATACCCTCTCCCTCTCCTCCTTCACCTTCTCGTCCCCAAAGCGAGCTAGGAAAACAGACTCCTGAAGCAGTAAGACCCTATCCAAGAGCAGATATGACAAAGCCCAGAAGGAATGCGAGAAAGCAAGGTCGAACTCGTATTCTTACCGATACACCCGAAAAAGATGCTTTAGAAGCTGAAGCACGAGCAAGAAAGGAAAAGCAGAGTAAAAAGCCTATGCCCAAGCAGGCCAAGCAGCCCACTGCCAAGAAAAGAAAGCAAATTGAATCTCCAGTGGAAAGTAGTGGTGATGACATTGAACTTGACGACAATTCATCTGACGATTCTCTGCACCTCCATGAGGCTGATAAGGATGACGTAGACAAGGACATTCAAGCCGGAGACTTTGTTCTTGTCAAGTTCGAGTATGGAAAGAAGAAAGCCCTTGTGTATTATGTTGCCGAAGTTCTTGATGTTGTAGAAAAGCAGTTTGCGAGGGTTAACTTTCTTCGGAAACAAGGGGACAAATTCATGTTTCCTCAGCTTCCCGATATTGCTGAGATAGACGTTACCGACATAGAACTAAAGCTTCATGTCCCCTCTTCAGCTGGTGGAACCAGTCTTGCAGTTCAGGGGCTTGTCTTTGGTTGTGATCTTTTGATGTACGCTTTAAAATGACAATTCTAGTTGAAACCCGGATGCCCGTGCAATGTTCCTGGCTGATTTTTTTATGCGATTTTGAGTTTTCATATGATTTTGAGTGATTATGTATCATTTTACACGAATATTCTGTATTTGGATAAAGTTTAACTGCTTAAAACTGTCTTGTCCAAGGTCGCCCCATGCCTGTCCAATTTCACCCCGTGTACGGGGCGAAACTGGACACTTGACAAGGTCCTACTCTCATGGTACTCACGCTTCAGGGTGATCTTTAAAAAATCTGAAAAAAATTCACCATTATTTGCCAGACTTTTACCTTTCTAACGACCCACACTAAATTGTTTTATGTCAATCCAGTAACTAGTTATGCTTGGAAAACTAAAAAATGTCCAAGTTCGCCCCATTCTCCCCTATCTCAAAATTTTGATTGGATGTGTTTGGGGAAATGATGGGCGTGGGGGGGGGGGCCAGTTGCCCTATAATCACTTTTGACTATTAAAAAGGGCACTATGTCTTTGAATTTCCAGTCAAATGAGCATTTTTTGAAGTTTCTACAACAACGCCTTCTATGAAAACCTTATATGCCCCAGGGCATAACTTAAAACCCTTGCCCTGAGGGTTGTGGGGGAGTGTCCTCCTCAAAAACATATTTTCTATCTGGAAATCAACTATGCTGAACAAAATGGCTATCTCAAAATTTTGATTGGATGTGATTGGGGAATGATGGGCGTGGGGGGGGCTAGTTGCCCTCTAATCACTTTCGACTATTAAAAAGGGTACTAGCCCTTTGAATTTCCAATCGAATGAGCCTGTTTTGAAGTTTCTACGACAATGCCTTCTATAAAAACCTTATATGCCCCCAGGGCATAACTTAAAACCCTTGCCCTGAGGGTTGTGGGGGAGTGTCCTCCTAAAAAACATATTTTCTATCTGAAAATCAACTATGCTGAACAAAATGGTTATCTCAAAATTTTGATTCGATATTTTTGGGGGAATGATGGGCGTGGAGGGGGCTAGTTGCCCTCCAATCACTTTCAACTATCAAAAAGGGCACTAGCCACTCCAATTTCCAATCAAATGAGCCCTTTTCGAAGTTTCTATGACAACTCCTTTGATAAAAAGTGCCTGGGTATGGAGAAAAAAACAAACAAAAAAAACACATTGTGCCCACATTGTTCTTTACTTAGGCAGCGCTAGCGTGCTGCCTATGATAACTGAGTCAAACTCAAAACGAGCAGAAATTAACATGAGTAGTGCTCAAAACCCCTATGCCTTCCCAAGGCCAGAACATAATTTGTACTTAACTGAAAAAAATACAAATGAATGTGCATTGTCAGTTTAATATACGTATACTGATGTTTAGTAATCAAAATGCTAATATTATTTGATTTATTAAAGTTATAAAACTAAAAACATTTATATTTTTTCCGTAAAGTGCAAATTATGTTCTGGCCTTGGGAAGGCATAGGGCTTTTGAGCCCAACTTATGTTAATTTCCGCTCGTTTTGAGTTAGACTCAGTTACTTATTGTAATTTCTGTTCGTTTTGGGTTTCTTTTATTTATCAATGCTGATTTGTGGTAGTTTCACGCCTGGTAGATTATTTAATTTTATTTTTGTTCATTTTTGGTTTAATGGAGTTCTTTACTTTTCTTTGAAAAACTTATTTTGTGGAAAAAGTTTTGTTTCAATTAATTGCTTTAAAACAGCTTTCATAATTTTTGGTAAACATTCACTACTGGAAAATAACAAGGAACAAGGTGTCAATAAAAGGGCCTGAAATGTGCTCTTGGAAAGAGCACAAAAATTCACATCATGTGGTATATTCCACCTTGTACCAAGCTAAGTAATGTAAAAAAAAAAAAAAACTCCAAAATTTACCTAACCTTATAATAGTATAATTTCTTATAAAATGCTTATGTAAGTAGTAAGCTATAAACTTAAGGTGCAGCAATGTTCAGACTGATTGTATCTAGTCCTGTCTTTCACATGTAAGTGTTTTTAATAAATAAATGAAAGTTTCATTTTCCTACTCAACTAATTTCCAAAATTGAAAAAGACCCCTCATCTGGAATTTTACCAAGGGTAGTTTTACACCAGCATCCACAATTCATGGAAAGTCAGTGCCATGAAAAGAGGATAGTTGTGAGTAAATTTGTTGTGTTTGACCATATCTAAAGGACACATGCTAATAAAATAAAAGTAGAACCTTTAGATTCCTTATTTTATGCTCTTTCCAGATATCATGTTAGCTGACCATCAGGGGGGGGGGGGGTTGGCACATTGATAGGGCAACAGTTATTTTATTCAAAAGGATCATAAAATAAGGAAATCTAATCAATACTACTTTTATTTTATTAAGAAGTTTCCTTCAAAAGAGTGGTACTTCTATACTGTTACACATCATGTCTTCTTTGTTAACCAGTTTTCTTGCATTCTTAACTTGGTGAAAAACATTCCACCAAGACAATTTAATTCAACTGTAAGATAAAAAAAGATTACTTTAAATGACTTAAAATATAGTTTTATTGTTTTCTTTTCTTTTGTATCCCAGGGCTATGTCAGGGCTGTTCCTAGGGGAGGGGCAACTGTTTCAGCTACCCCAAGTGCCACAGCTGGAGGATTGGCCACTTTGATCAAGTTTTTCACTTTTGATTTTGCTTTTTTGCTTATATTTGAGGTTGGGAGGGGGCTGCTGTAATTATTTTCCCTGGGCACTACCAACCCTAGGAACAGCTCTGGCTATATTGGAGACCACCTGGGAATGGGAGCAGTAAATTGTCAACAAATAATTTTAGGTACTTGTTAGACCTACCATATTCCAAACAGTAAGCTGTATAAAAAAAAAAAATATGGTTCTATCTCACTTTTCAGGGCTTTAATGAGAGAAAGGTTAAGATAGCAAGAATTGAGGCAGAGAAATGGACAAGAATTCTTCTTTGAAGTTGATGAATTGTGTGCCTCAGGGAACAAACTTGTGTCTAAACTTGTTCAATACTTACACCAATGATGTTCCACAAGTTGTAAGAAATAAGATGAGCCTTTATGCTGATGGTTCAAAACTTATTGAACCTGCTTTCACTAATTATAGGAGTTTCTATGAAGCAAGAGCTAAATGCACTTTCACTTTCAGCCTTCAAGTGAAAACTTGAATTTAATATAGAAAA
Source organism: Artemia sinica (assembly GCA_027921565.1). Classification (NCBI taxonomy): domain Eukaryota; kingdom Metazoa; phylum Arthropoda; class Branchiopoda; order Anostraca; family Artemiidae; genus Artemia; species Artemia sinica. The sequence continues at coordinate 68,591,762 of CM051262.1, forward strand.
ATACACCAAACCTTTGCCATAATTATGTATACAGCAAGTAGCAGACTACCCAAGTTATGGCCAAGCTGCATAAGGGTCTTGTGTGACCATTGCTTGAATTTGGGACATGTGTTGTTACACCCTTAGGCAAGGGTGATCAGTAGAAAATAGTCTATCCAAAGACAGGCAGCAAAAGTTGTTGACAGATACAATAACCTCAAATACCCATCTTGATTGAATAAGTTAATGCTCCTAACACTTTTGTATAGATGCCAGCATGGGCACCCATTGAGAGGGGGGCAGAGGGCTCCAGCCCCCCCCCCCTGGCTGAATGACACTGCCTTATATTTCTATGAATTTAGAAAACTTTTTCCACAAAATGCCCTTTTCAAAGAAAAGTAAAGAGCCCCATTAAGCCAAAAATGGACAGAAATAAAGTCAAATAATCTTCCAAGCACAAAACTACCACAAATCATTATCAACAAATAAATGAAACTCAAAACAAACATAAATTAGAATAAATAGCCAAGTCAAACTAAAGAAAAGGCAAAAATTAACTTTACTAGGACTGACAACTGCCACGCCTTCTCAAGACCAGAACATAACTTAGGCTTTACTGAAAAACAAAAACAAAAAACAAATGACTGTGGATTGACAGTTTAATATACTAATACTGATATTTATTCCTTAAAATCTTAATTTTTTTGTATTTATTTAAGTAAAAGAAATTGAACACATTTAAACATATTTTGTTTTCAGTAAAGCACAAAATATGTTCTGGTCTTGAGAAGGCATGGGGGTTATCAACCCTACAAATGTTAATTTTTGCTTGTTTTGAGTTTGACTTGGCTATTGGCTTCATTTCTGTCTATTTTGGCTTAATGGAGTTCTTTGCTTTTCTTTGATAAACTTATTTAAATTGTAAGAGCAGAAGTAGTAACAGTAGTAGCTCCAAAAGCTTCAACTTAATACCCCTAGTCATTGTCAATATATTGCTGAAGTTTCTTATTGGCAACCATAATACAGTACATTTTTATTTAGTTTCAAGCATTATTTAGTTATATAGCATAATGGGCCAATTGCATAATTGTGGGGGTGGACATGCCCAATATCTCTAAAGACATAGTTGCTGGACTGTTCTACTATGCTGAGCAAAATAATTGTCTCAGAATTTTGACAGGATGTGTTTTGGAAATAAATTGGCTTGAGAGATGGGCTGATTGCCCTCAATTCTCTTTTTACTCTTTGAAAGGACACTAGAACTTTTAATTTTGAATCTAATTAGCTTCTTTAAATGTTTCAATGATATTTTTAGCTACTATAGAGTGGTGCTGCCTATGATATTGCTTATATGCCTTTTCAAAAATTGGCATTCATACAGTTTTTTCATTTAATTGGAAATCCCCCTAAATAATTCCTAAAAGTTTCACATTAATACTCTTAGCATCATTAGTTACAGTAACTGTAGTGGTAGTATCAACAGTATACACATAGTGCCTTCTGGCTAGTTCAAAATCCCCAAAACTTACTCTTAAGAGTCTTACTTAATAATGTAAGTTGTTCTTGAGATATTGTGTTGTCACCTTTTTGAAAGTCCACATGCTCATAGTTTGTTTTTATTTAGATCAAACACTTGGAATTATTAGTTTGTGAGCTTACCTAGAAGGACCTCTTTTTGGAAATACTAATTATACTATTTGGATGTATATATCCTTTCAGTATTTCAGTTTAATTCACATATTAATAGAAAGCTGATTTTCATCTGATTCTAAAAATGAAGTTTTTATTGTTTGATATTTATTCTATAAATCATACATATTATATTTTTTTTTCAATTGCTTTTCAAAACAGACACCCCCTTTTTTATTTATGCTGACAAATTATTGGCAAAATTTCACCAAGAAGACACCAAGAATACTACTCTCACATTTCATTAGGCTATAGTAAAATAAGATTGGTTCAAAAACCCATCTCTATTTTTCTGGAATGCCAAAGAAAAGTGGTCTTTCCCAAAAAAAGGTCTCTTACCCTAGTGAGAAGTTTTCCTGAAAAGAGAGCATATAGGCTACCAGAATCTATAGCCAATACTTCTCCAATAGAGTGGTAGCCTAGTGGAACTCATTGATGTTCCATTCTGTTCTCCATGGATTGGTGGACCAACTCTTGTTGATGGTAATCTTAAATGCATAAACAAAGGTGATGACTTCCCATCACTGAGCTATTGACCCTTCATCATCACTGATGAGCAGCTCTACAAGATTACTATTTAGGCTATCTCACTAGATAATATAATTTAAGGTAATGGCTAAGACACATTTTGCAGGTGAAGGATTACAGATTGCCAAGGATTGTCTGTTCAGACCATCTATCTAAGGCTAAACTAAAGCAGTTCCTCCCCAAGTGTGGTGAAAGAAAAAAATTAAAGGAAATTAGGACTTTTTGGAAGGTTGTAAAGAGGGACAATTTTGACTGGCTTAAGATGGCTTGGTGCTATAGGCCTAGTGATTTGTCAGAAGTAGTAGCCTAGTAGATCAGGGGTTGAGGTGTATTGTCAGGATCTAAATCAACCATGATTTGGAAAGAGCTCAAAATATGGAAACTAATAGTAGGCCTACTTTTATTTTATTAGTTAACTGTATTTCCCTGCAATGTGGTCAACCACAACAAATTAATCAAGATATTTTCTTACCTTTATAAATGAAATTTCAATGTAGCAAAAGGCTTCTAAACCTACAGATTTGCCCAATCAATACAGGGCATATGCAAAAACTTACCTCACAATCCAGGGAAACAGCTTTAATAGCTAAACTTCCATTATATAGGTCAACTTCAAGCTGCTCAAGGCTAATTTTGCTTTGTAAGTAATGTCCAAGGAATTTCTGCAGTAAATATCGACATACTCTTTTCTTAAAAGTGTCAGATATAAAATTGTTAACATTAAAAATATCCACAATTCCCATATTTTGAACTTTCTGCGTTGTAAACGTTTTCCTAATAAAATACAAAGTAAAGCAGTAAAGGGCACATAAAGTGTGTGCACAATGCATAGGTTGGAAGTGCTCTGACATCGCTTTCGGGATTTTCAAAGGACCAAGGGGTAAATCATTTAAAGATAAAATGCTAAATTTGAAGATTATATGTTCGATGCCTTTATTGAAATTTTATGATGTGAGAAGAAAGTGTCGAAACAATACCGAGTAATTTCGCTATACTTGCGGTAAATTAATTTTCGGTAAAGACGAAATTTCACTAAACTTTCGTGTAACAACCTCATAAGATATCTTGACAAAAATTCAAGTTGAAAACAGAGACAAAATCATTATAGGAAAAACCTCCTCCTCTTTCTAGGTTCACGATTATGGGCTGACTTATACTACATATTGTTTTCAAAGAACTTTGTTTACAAAAACTTTTTAAATGCATTAAAAATTTGTTTAGTTGCATTTTGTTACTCTTTTATGAGTTGGAAAAAAATGTCGGGGGGGGGGGTCAACCCAGTAACTTCCCTCCCCGGGATATGGCATGCCTCCAAGGGCAAAGAAGCTATTTTATGTAGAAAAACTTTCAAAAGCAGAAATGAGTATCGAAAAGGTCAACTCATGACGTGGTGTTGAAAATAACTAATCGCGAAAACTAAAAGACGCAAATGAACTTCTGACACATTTTGTTTCGAATTAGGTTTAAATCCTCACTGGTCTTCTTTTATTGAAACTTTACCTTCTTTTCTTCTTTATCCAATAAACTAAATTGTCACTAAATAAAAAAAAGATACTAGGAAAACCATTTGGTAGGCAAAGAAATCTCTAAAAATTTCTCTACATGAGTCTAACTAGCAAAGCTTGTGATTCTTTTATAATTTTAGTAGGAAACAGCTACTGCTCTAGCCATGATCTTTCCCTGAGATTTATCAGATGAGCAGATGTCTGCCTTTCTTAGTCCAACAGCGATCCTTGAAAGTTTCAAGCTAATCGGGAGCGAAAATTTGGCCCTTCTTTGGGCTAAAATTTTGAAGGAAGCTCGTACCCTTAAACTAAGCCCTTTATTGTGCACTAGGCTCCCTTCAGCAAGGGATTTATAATTTTAAGTTTCCAACCGTTGAGAAAAAAAAAGTTTGTTAGCCGTATTAGTCCACCGTTTTTCGGGAAAAATAATATTTTTTTTTCAAGTCAATATTTTCTAACTGCACAGCAAGTTCCTTTTAGCCCAGAGACTTTTGGTCTTAAGTCTTAAGCCGATCAAAAATGTCCCTTTTTTAGTCTTATTTTCAGGGGAGTCATTAGTTGTTTAGTATCATTCCTTCTGTGTTTGGTCCCCTTAGCCCAAACATTTGTCGATATAAATGGAGGTCCTCTTGACCCAAGAACTTTCAGATGTAACTTTCAAGCCAATTGAAAAGAAAAAAAAATTCCTTTGCCCCAGTTTTCGTATTCCTGCCCCCCAGCCTAGTTTTCTTTTTTACATAAGAGTTTCCTTGACTTTAGAGAACAAACAAATTTCCACCCTTTTTCGGGTGAGCCATTAGTCTTGTATTTCCTTTTTTTGTGCATTGGGATCCTCTTGACAAAAGAACTCGATAATGTAAGTTTTGAGTTGATCAAAAAAATGTATTTAAATCGTGTTTTGGGGGTCCACTTTAAGGAGGTCAGTACCACCAATAATTTTTTTGTAAATTGTTTTCACGTTGATCCAAGTTCTTTTAAGGCTGTAAGTTTCAACCTGATCAGGGACAAAAGTGTTTTGACCGATTTCTGGGCCCTCCCGTCCAACAACCCCCAAAAAAATCCGTTGACCTTTTTGCCCCAAAGAACATTCCCTTAAAGTTTTAATCCAATCAGGCCCCCAGTTTTTCCCTTTCCCCTTTATTTGTTAAAAAACCTATTAGTAAAAAATTAGTAACTTGCATAATTTATGGCCTTTGTCCCAGTGGCTTGGGGGGTCAAGCCATCACAAGTGGTATTGGATTTTTCGACTATTATGAACAAAACCGTCGCCTCAATATTTCGATCTAATAATCAATGAGGGGTTACAAGGAGAGGGTAAAATTTGCATCGGAAGGGGGCCGGCTGCCCTCCAATTACTTCCGAACCTTAAAAAGGGAAATACAACCTTCAATTTTTTATCGAAAGAACCCCCTTCCAAGTTTCAAAGAGTTTCTATTCTATATGATGTGGCCGGAGGAAAAAGGAAAAAGATGAACAAATAATACATTTGAGGCGTATAGTTCTTTAGCTTATATTTGGCTATTTAGTTTCCATCTTTCAACACAAGGATTCTAATATGAAAATTAGAAGCAACGTCTTCTTTTTATTTGTCCTCGTACGAGGACTAGCAGTAAACTTTTTCCGTTTTAAGGATTATCTCTTTGCCCAATATAAACGGCCAAAACTAAGCTTCTCAGCGGCCAAGCAAAGCTTCTCATGAAGGCAATTGGCACCAGCCCGTTTTATCTCAATGGCTCAACCCAAAAGGCATTTAGTATCATCACTGCGTTCTACGGGCAAATCATTTTCAAGTGTACTAACACACGGTTCCAAGACTTCTGCTTCTTCTGATTACAAAGTCGGAAATTTTAGTGAAATAAACTTCTGTTACATCCCTGAGATAAACTTTAAATCATCGTCACATTTAGTGTTGGGCGATATTTTGATTAATCGATATATCGATAGTTTTACTTTCGATATTAGATATATCGATATCGATATTTCGGACCATTTCTTTGCTATCTCATGGATTTATTCTCAGATCTAAAAGAGCTTGTGCACGAGAAGCGATTAATAAAATCATATGACATAGCTCCTCCGTGTAATTAATTGTTGGTCGCTTGCTTGGCGAATGAATTGTTCACCAACAGGGTTGCCACTGAGGTTATGTTTGTAACATTTTTGGTACGTTTTTTAACATTTAACAAATTGCACATTCTCTGAGCAATCTATTTTTCTCCGTCAAAAATTCCTTTGTTTCCGCTTTAGTTACATTGTCATAAGTATCAACATTCTTTCACATCGGGATTAGGTAATATTATCACACAATCATTCAACTATTAGAATGAGAATGCTGCCGTTTTGCTCGCTCGCATAGTAAATTAAGAAAACACTCTCTTTACGTGGGATTACCACTTGCAATGATGTGACAAAGCAAACAGATTTTGGACTCAATCTTGTTGACTTGAATTAAGTCTTTGCACTTAACTCAATATGTTAGATCAGTTGAATATTTTTCAGTTACTAGTCATACATACATTATACAGAGAAGGAATTTGAAGTCAGGAATTAACATTTATAATAAAAACACAGGTATGTAATAATATAATATATTTTCGTTATAATTTATTTTTAAGTAAAAAGATTATAAAGCAAGAAATGAATTATTCTCTATGTAACACCCCCACCCCTTCCGAATGGTTTGGCATAATATCAGGTTATAAACAGAAACTTGCTCCTTTTATAATTTTGGAGACCACACTGCCTTTCCATGACGATAAATAAAAGTTCAAGTAGGGATAAAATCCTTTTAATAGACAGTGTTTCACAAACAGTGATAGAAATTAACAAAAAAAAATACCAGATATTTCGGTCACATATGCAGTGACCGTCATCAGTAGTAAAACTGCATATGTGACCAAAATATCTGGTATTTTTTGTGAATTTCTATCACTATTTGTGAAACACTGTTTATTAAAAGGATTTTATCCCTATTTGAACTTTTACTTGCTCCTTTTACACGGGATTATGAACAGCTGATACGGACGAAATAGTTGAAACTATAAAAATGAACCAAATTTCGTTTATAACAAAGGCTATACCCAAGCATCGAGAGAGGGGCACCATTCTTAGAAAGAAAGGACCTGAGTGGTGTCAATCCTTATTTGGGTCGGGTCATTCAACAGTAAACATTTTTTTTTACTTGTTTCTTTAAAACGTTTTACCTATTTTTAACAGACTAAACGTCAAATTTGAGAGTGCAGACTTAAAAGTTCATAAATTAAAGTCTAATGTTTCATCCCTTCTTCAAGAAATAGGAGCCAGTTTTATTATCGAAAGTCAACTGAGAGCTTGAAAAACCTGATCATTTCTTTTGGATTTTTCAGATCCCCAAAGCTTCATGAGTATAAAAGATATTCATTTCGGTGCAGAATTTCAACTATACAAGGATGACAGCATCGAAAAGGGTGTTGTCGAGAAGCGCCAAGTGCAAGAGGTAAAAGAAGCTGTTTAGTATTTTATATCAAGCTCCTAACCGAGATAAAACCTTGAACCAACTCAAAGGGCTTTTATTGGATTTAGTTCAGTCTTTCTCCAAGCGTCGCAAATTCCAGGCAAGTAAAGTCAATTATACCTCCATTAAGATGTTAAAAGAATGCTTTCCTTATGTCAATATTGACGAGTTAAACACAAAGTGAAGACGTTTTCCTTTTATAATAAGTGAGGCAGATTTAAGTTTTAATCAGTCTGTAGTTAATTTTTTGGAACTGTTTTTGCCAATTTGAACAATGGAGCTGACAATCCTTCCTTACAGTTTATGCTAAATTTTATGCTGACATTGACGTGTCTACCTCATTACAGTACTGAGCAGGGTGTCAGAATTCTAGGTTAAGAATAATAAAGACCCCAATACACAATAGACTCAATCCAAAAACCGTTTCTGATCTAATGCATGTCAGATGAGCCATTCCTGAGCAAAATTCTTCGCAAATCCCGGATACTCCGTCTGCCCCATGTTTCCAAATTGATTATTTTTAGTTCCCTGCATAAGGATCTAATATGGCGATTCTTATAACTATGTAAAAAGTTAGTATTAAATCAATTCCAGAAGGTTTATCTCTTGGAGACGTTTATCTAGAATTTTCTAAATAAAAATGCAATCTTTACTTGCCTCTTTCTTCAAAGTGTCCTAAATTACATCCAAATCAATGTCAATTTGAGAATAAAGTTAGGCAAACATTGGCAAAGCTAGATCAAACGCGCCCTATGTATAGGCAATTATTTGTTTCATTCCTCCACATTCTCGGGGATTTTCGTTTACAGAAGGTGATTAAGGATCAACTTCAAGGTATGCCTGTTTCTATTATTTTTGTTGCGCTGAAACAAAGTGTCATTCAAAATTACTCGAGAAAAAAGGCCAGATTACACTTGAATCAAGTCGGATTTTGTTATTGCATGACGGTTTCTACTGTAATAGCGAAAAAGGATTACAATTGATAAGAATTTGGAAAGGAGGAAAGGGTGATTTCAATTTTTTTTAGTTAAAACAATAAAGGTATTTCTTAAAATTTAGAGCGGAGATTTTTCAATGGGATTGTATAAAAATGATTTTTCTGAAATATAGAGGCAACGATTGCCCCCTTCCACGTGTCGCTCTTGATAGTGAAATAAACGCACCCTGCCTTAAAAAGATTTTACTTTGAAAAGTTACGAAAAATTTACGTCTTTATGCCTTGGAAGTTACAAAATTTTTTGGTCCCGTGGCAACCCTGCTCATTAAGCAGCAGGGTTGCCCCAGTTGGTGATTTTTTCCGTTTGGTGATTTTTTAGTGATTTGGTGATTTTTTGGTGATTTTACTTTAAATCTAGTGATTTCATCATAAGATTTGGTGATTTTACTATGGTTGCTCTCCAGCGTTTGTACATAGTGAGGCAAATTCTGATAAAAATGCTATTCAACAGACTTGATTGTCGGTGCATAGCGAATTTGTTGCATATCAAAATAGCCGATCAGAGGAGATGACCATAAACCTAGACAGTCGCAGGATCTACGACACACGGCTCATTTTTGTGTTTGTGGTAGGTACAGATAATATGTTATATTATTTCTTTTTTAGCCTATATTCACATCCTAACGTCTAAGTAGGTAGGTTATAAACACATTTCTAGTCTTCAACTACTATAATAAGCAGAGATGGACTATACTCTGGATGAGGTATAATTCCAGCTGAGGGGCTTTTCACTATCTTGGAAAATAGATGCACTAGGAGAGTCAAACTTAAAGGAATTAGCTCAGATCCTAAATTATGCCCCGGAGAGGTTGTTTTTAACCTCCATTTCAAGGTCGTTACTGCAATATTTGTCTGGAATTAGAAGGTCCAGACTTTCGACTGAAAATAGGAATAATTGTTCCGAACCATAACTCTAAAATACTTGTATAGCATAGAGTGGATGGGAAGTTAATTGAAGGTCAGGAAATTATAAAATTACCTTGCTGCTAAACAAAGAATTAGTAAGGTTAAAAGAAAACTTTTCAAAAATCTATTAAAGCATTCTATCCCAGTCCCGTTTATTGTTCCTACTAAAAGCGCAAAATTTGCGTGAACAGCATGGTGAGAATTCTGCAAGTGAGGCTGTTGAAGAAATGACAGAGTATTCTGTGGGAAAAAAAACTGTAAATGCGACAGTAGGAACCTATCAATAGATATGGATTACACATAATTTATTCAAGGATTATCGATCGAATCTAATGGGGTCAAGGTCAATTGATTTATTGTTGTTCGTCTAGGTGTAATGACTCCAGGGGAAGTTTGCACATGCGCATTAACGGGGGAGAGATGTATTGATCTAGGACAAGAGGGGGAATTGGATTTCTGAGAAATTGATTTACATAATCGGTGGGGGAATGTATTGATCCGATAACGGGGACAGGATCACGTGTCCCCTTTTAAGCCATTCAGGGCGTCGGAAATATTAGCGGGAGAGGATTGCAGAGAATATAAGGAAAGGATTTTTGTTATAGTTTTTATTAGTGTGTGAATAGAATTCACCAAGTTTATAGTTAGCAGTGTGATAACATGAGTGAACAAGTTGAGTTAGAAATATCCTTTTATTGCAACTCTTCTATTTGTAAAGGACATTTTCATGATTTTGAACATTCTCATGAACCTACTGCATGTTTAGACAGCATGGATGTAGAGATAGATGAGAAGAATCTAGATGAAATGAGAAGAAAAATCATACGTGATATGGAGAGAAATTTATATCGATTGCAAGTAAACTCACATAAAAGAAGGTTCGTTATGACAGAAAAGGAAGATAAAAAGAAGAGACCGGGAAAAGAAGGCTTTCTCTATAGAGATATCTCAAAATATAGTGTAAAAGACAGCAGTGAAAACCCAAAGAAAAATGTGTACAATGCAAGATATAACACTGAATATTTTGATGAATATGTTCTAAGAGAAGAGAAAAAGTGGACATTTAAGAGACAGCATAGGAGGTCATTCTATGGAATAGATTTTAAACAACGGAAACCGTGGTGGAAGAGTTCTCATATATCATTTAACGATAAATCTAATTATTGATATGCATAATGAGTTTTAAATTGTAATCATACAATAAATTTGTTTATACTATATTTATTTTCTCCAACTAGATATAGACATATTTCATCTTTAGATATTTAGTTCTTCACCGAAATGTCTCAGTTTCAGATTTTTGGAGGTGGAGCCAGGTATCCTGGAGTTATTTCAAAACGAATAGAAGTTCAGTCATTTTTGCATGTTTTTAAGGTTAATTTTTATATATTTTTCTAATAAAGTTGAGTTTTTATTCATTTTCAAATGCAAGAACTTATTGATTTTATTTAATTTATACAAAAATATCTAACCTATCATGATGATAGCCGCAAAGCAAAGTATATTTTTTACATGTTCTACACTTATATCTAGATTCATATCGTCGTATATCTCGCCATATCAAAATCCAGTTCCACTGTTTACACCAATAACATCTATCATCCCTGACAATATCATCAGGGTTATGAGGATAGTACTGTCCTCCTTCGGGCTTCATTACAGAGTTCTGAAAGTAAAAGTATATTAAATTATTAAGAAGGCTATTATTTCTTTGAAATATACATTTAAATTATAATTTTCATGTTTTGGATTTTATACTAATGTAGAGGTCCATAATTTTCATGTCAAAATTCCACATTTTTGTAGAAAGGAGCTTGAAACCTCTGCAGTAGGCTTCCCTGATACGTTGAATATGATGGTGGGATTTTTCATTGAGGTTCTATAACTTTTAGGGGGTCTTTCCCCCGTTTTCGAAAATCAGCCAAATTTTCTCAGACGCCTATATTTTAATGGGTAGGACTAAACTTGATGAAACTTATATATTTGAAATAAGCATTAAAATCCAATTCTTTTGATGTATCTATTCGAATCAAAATTCCGTTTTCTAGAGTTTTGGGTACGATTGAGCTGGGGTCGCTCCTTACTTACACTTCATTACCACGAAATGTTTGATTAATTAAAAAACTTTTTCCACAAAATAAGTTTTTCAAAGAAAAGTAAAGAGCTACTACATTAAATAAAAGATGAGCAGAAATAAAATTGAATAATTGCTTAAATGTAAATTTTCTAACATTTCTCTTAGAAGTAACAGGTTTTTAACAAGTTTTCTTTCAAAGTTAGGCCGATATTCTACAACCATTAGCTTGATACGATATCTCGTGAGAGAAAAAGTACTAACAAATAAACACGCATCCGTGATCTTTCTTCTGGAAAAAAATGTAAAATTCCACATTTTTGTAGAAAGCAGCTTGAAACCTCTACAGTAGGCTTCTCTGATACGGTGAATATGATGGTGTGATTTTTCATTAAGGTTATATAACTTTTAGGGGGTCTTTCCTCCGTTTTTCGAAAATCAGCCAAATTTTCTCAGACGCCTAACTTTTAATGGGTAAGACTAAACTTGATGAAACTTATATATTTTAAATCAGCATTAAAATTCGATTCTTTTGATGAATCTATTGCTATCAAAATTCTGTTTTCTAGAGTTTTGGGTACAATTGAGCTGGGGTCGCTCCTTACTTACACTTCATTACCACGAAATGATTGACTAATTAAAAAACTTTTTCCACAAAATAAGTGTTTCAAAGAAAAGTAAAGAGCTACTAAATTAAATCAAAGATGAGCAGAAATAAAATTGAATAATTGCTTAAATGTAAATTTTCTAACATTTCTCTTAGAAGTAACAGGTTTTTAACAAGTTTTCTTTCAAAGTTAGGCCGATATTCTACAACCATTAGCATGATACGACATCTTGTGAGAGAAAAGAAACTAACAAATAAACACGCATCCGTGATCTTTCTTCTGGCAAAAAATGTAAAATTCCACATTTTTGTAGAAAGCAACTTGAAACCTCTACAGCAGGCTTCTTTGATACGTTGAATATGATGGTGTGATTTTTCATTAAGGTTCTATAGCTTTTAGGGGGTCTTTCCTCCGTTTTTCGAAAATCAGCCAAATTTTCTCAGACGCCTAACTTTTAATGGGTAGGACTAAACTTGATGAAACTTATATATTTTAAATCAGCATTAAAATTCGATTCTTTTGATGAATCTATTGAAATCAAAATTCCGTTTTCTAGAGTTTTGGGTACCATTGAGCTGGGGTCGCTCCTTACTTACACTTCATTACCACGAAATGTTTGACTAATTAATAAACTTTTCCCACAAAATAAGTTTTTCAAAGAAAAGTAAAGAGCTACTAAATTAAATCAAAGATGAGCAGAAATAAAATTGAATAATTGCTTAAATGTAAATTTTCTAACATTTCTCTTAGAAGTAACAGGTTTTTAACAAGTTTTCTTGCAAATTTGGGCCGATATTCTACAACCATTAGCTTGATACGATATCTCGTGAGAGAAAAAAAACTAACAAATAAACACGCATCCGTGATCTTTCTTCTGGCAAAAAATGTAAAATTCCACATTTTTGTAGAAAGGAGCTTGAAACCTCTGCAGTAGGCTTCCCTGATACGTTGAATATGATGGTGGGATTTTTCATTGAGGTTCTATAACTTTTAGGGGTCTTTCCCCCGTTTTTCGAAAATCAGCCAAATTTTCTCAGACGCCTATATTTTAATGGGTAGGACTAAACTTGATGAAACTTATATATTTGAAATAAGCATTAAATCCAATTCTTTTGATGTATCTATTCGAATCAAAATTCCGTTTTCTAGAGTTTTGGGTACGATTGAGCTGGGGTCGCTCCTTACTTACACTTCATTACCACGAAATGTTTGATTAATTAAAAAACTTTTTCCACAAAATAAGTTTTTCAAAGAAAAGTAAAGAGCTACTACATTAAATAAAAGATGAGCAGAAATAAAATTGAATAATTGCTTAAATGTAAATTTTCTAACATTTCTCTTAGAAGTAACAGGTTTTTAACAAGTTTTCTTTCAAAGTTAGGCCGATATTCTACAACCATTAGCTTGATACGATATCTCGTGAGAGAAAAAGTACTAACAAATAAACACGCATCCGTGATCTTTCTTCTGGAAAAAAAATGTAAAATTCCACATTTTTGTAGAAAGCAGCTTGAAACCTCTACAGTAGGCTTCTCTGATACGGTGAATATGATGGTGTGATTTTTCATTAAGGTTATATAACTTTTAGGGGGTCTTTCCTCCGTTTTTCGAAAATCAGCCAAATTTTCTCAGACGCCTAACTTTTAATGGGTAAGACTAAACTTGATGAAACTTATATATTTTAAATCAGCATTAAAATTCGATTCTTTTGATGAATCTATTGCTATCAAAATTCTGTTTTCTAGAGTTTTGGGTACAATTGAGCTGGGGTCGCTCCTTACTTACACTTCATTACCACGAAATGATTGACTAATTAAAAAACTTTTCCCACAAAATAAGTGTTTCAAAGAAAAGTAAAGAGCTACTAAATTAAATCAAAGATGAGCAGAAATAAAATTGAATAATTGCTTAAATGTAAATTTTCTAACATTTCTCTTAGAAGTAACAGGTTTTTAACAAGTTTTCTTTCAAAGTTAGGCCGATATTCTACAACCATTAGCATGATACGACATCTTGTGAGAGAAAAGAAACTAACAAATAAACACGCATCCGTGATCTTTCTTCTGGCAAAAAATGTAAAATTCCACATTTTTGTAGAAAGCAACTTGAAACCTCTACAGCAGGCTTCTTTGATACGTTGAATATGATGGTGTGATTTTTCATTAAGGTTCTATAGCTTTTAGGGGGTCTTTCCTCCGTTTTTCGAAAATCAGCCAAATTTTCTCAGACGCCTAACTTTTAATGGGTAGGACTAAACTTGATGAAACTTATATATTTTAAATCAGCATTAAAATTCGATTCTTTTGATGAATCTATTGAAATCAAAATTCCGTTTTCTAGAGTTTTGGGTACCATTGAGCTGGGGTCGCTCCTTACTTACACTTCATTACCACGAAATGTTTGACTAATTAATAAACTTTTCCCACAAAATAAGTTTTTCAAAGAAAAGTAAAGAGCTACTAAATTAAATCAAAGATGAGCAGAAATAAAATTGAATAATTGCTTAAATGTAAATTTTCTAACATTTCTCTTAGAAGTAACAGGTTTTTAACAAGTTTTCTTGCAAATTTGGGCCGATATTCTACAACCATTAGCTTGATACGATATCTCGTGAGAGAAAAAAAACTAACAAATAAACACGCATCCGTGATCTTTCTTCTGGCAAAAAATGTAAAATTCCACATTTTTGTAGAAAGGAGCTTGAAACCTCTGCAGTAGGCTTCCCTGATACTTTGAATATGATGGTGGGATTTTTCATTGAGGTTCTATAACTTTTAGGGGGTCTTTCCCCGTTTTCAAAATCAGCCAAATTTTCTCAGACGCCTATATTTTAATGGGTAGGACTAAACTTGATGAAACTTATATATTTGAAATCAGCATTATAATCCAATTCTTTTGATGTATCTATTGGTATCAAAATTCCGTTTTCTAGAGTTTTGGGTACCATTGAGCTGGGGTCGCTCCTTACTTACACTTCATTACCACGAAATGTTTGATTAATTAAAAAACTTTTTCCACAAAATAAGTTTTTCAAAGAAAAGTAAAGAGCTACTACATTAAATAAAAGATGAGCAGAAATAAAATTGAATAATTGCTTAAATGTAAAATTTCTAACATTTCTCTTAGAAGTAACAGGTTTTTAACAAGTTTTCTTTCAAAGTTAGGCCGATATTCTACAACCATTAGCTTGATACGATATCTCGTGAGAGAAAAAAACTAACAAATAAACACGCATCCGTGATCTTTCTTCTGGCAAAAAATGTAAAATTCCACATTTTTGTAGAAAGGAGCTTGAAACCTCTACAGTAGGCTTCTCTGATACGTTGAATATGATGGTGTGATTTTTCATTAAGGTTATATAACTTTTAGGGGGTCTTTCCTCCGTTTTTCGAAAATCAGCCAAATTTTCTCAGACGCCTAACTTTTAATGGGTAGGACTAAACTTGATGAAACTTATATATTTTAAATCAGCATTAAAATTCGATTCTTTTGATGAATCTATTGCTATCAAAATTCCGTTTTCTAGAGTTTTGGGTACCATTGAGCTGGGGTCGCTCCTTACTTACACTTCATTACCACGAAATGTTTGACTAATTAAAAAACTTTTTCCAAAAAATAAGTTTTTCAAAGAAAAGTAAAGAGCTACTAAATTAAATCAAAGATGAGCAGAAATAAAATTGAATAATTGCTTAAATGTAAATTTTCTAACATTTCTCTTAGAAGTAACAGGTTTTTAACAAGTTTTCTTTCAAAGTTACTTACACTTCATTACCACGAAATGTTTGATTAATTAAAAAACTTTTTCCACAAAATAAGTTTTTCAAAGAAAAGTAAAGAGCTACTACATTAAATCAAAGATGAGCAGAAATAAAATTGAATAATTGCTTAAATGTAAATTTTCTAACATTTCTCTTAGAAGTAACAGGTTTTTAACAAGTTTTCTTTCAAAGTTAGGCCGATATTCTACAACCATTAGCTTGATACGATATCTCGTGAGAGAAAAAAAACTAACAAATAAACACGCATCCGTGATCTTTCTTCTGGCAAAAAATTTAAAATTCCACTGTTTTTGTAGAAAGGAGCTTGAAACCTCTGCAGTAGGCTTCCCTGATACGTTGAATATGTTGGTGTGATTTTTCATTAAGGTTCTATAAAAATTCCGTTTTCTAGAGTTTTGGGTACCATTGAGCTGGGGTCGCTCCTTACTTACACTTCATTACCACGAAATGTTTGATTAATTAAAAAAAATTTTCCACAAAATAAGTTTTTCAAAGAAAAGTAAAGAGCTACTACATTAAATCAAAGATGAGCAGAAATAAAGTTGAATAATTGCTTAAATGTAAATTTTCTAACATTTCTCTTAGAAGTAACAGGTTTTTAACAAGTTTTCTTTCAAAGTTAGGCCGATATTCTACAACCATTAGCTTGATACGATATCTCGTGAGAGAAAAAAAACTAACAAATAAACACGCATCCGTGATCTTTCTTCTAGCAAAAAATATAAAATTCCACATTTTTGTAGAAAGGAGCTTGAAACCTCTACAGTAGGCTTCTCTGATACGTTGAATATGATGGTGTAATTTTTCATTAAGGTTATATAACTTTTAGGGGGAACCAAGGTCAACTTCAATTCTTAGAAAATCGACATCTGTCTATCAGCGCTATATAAATATTCTATCTTGTCTTAAAAAGCTATTTAAACTTACATTAGCCATTGAAGAACTGGTGACTTCATTTGGGGTATTCATCACTATATTTCTATCTTTATTTCAATATGCACTGGAGTTAAAACCTTCAAACATCTAATAATATACAGTAATAACTGTATATTTTCTTTCGTTAATCAAATTAACAAATGCTATATAGGACTATTGAAAACAAGTTCATATAGGACTTCTTTACATTTGCATAAGACCTTCAATGTCACACTCAACGAATCAGTTATATCAAATCTGATAACGTATTAACAAGACATTGAGAAAAAGAAGCAATCTAATATCGCATTGGAAATTAATAACATTAAGCCATTGTATGACTTGTTTTTCAGAAATAAAGTTTTTCAGAATTTATAAATTTCATAAGTTAAAAACCTTTCCCCAGGGGCTGAAGGGGGACATTTTATGTCTAAAGATATAGTTATTGAGCCTTTCAACTATGCTGAAGAAAAAATCCATCTCAAAATTTTATTAGACGATTTTGGAAAAAGGTGATGTGGGAGGGGGGGGGGGGGGGGGGGGGGGGGGATCACGCATAAATTTTTTTTCTCAATGTAATTTAATAGGTTAATTATCCATCGTGAACAATAGATACAACTTTATTTCTGAAAAACAAGTCATACAATGGCTTAATGTTATTAATTTCCAATGCGATATTTGATTGCTTCTTTTTCTCAATGTCTTGTAAATACGTTATCAGATTTGATATAACTGATTCGTTGAGTGTGACATTGAAGGTCTTATGCAAATGTAAAGAAGTCCTATATGAACTTGTTTTCCATAGTCCTATATAGCATTTGTTAATTTGATTAACGAAAGAAAATATACAGTTATTACTGTATATTATTAGATGTTTGAAGGTTTCAACTCCAGTGCATATTGAAATAAAGATAGAAATAAAGTGATGAATACCCCAAATGAAGTCACCGGTTCTTCAATGGCTAATGTAAGTTTAAATAGCTTTTTTAAGACAAGATAGAATTTTTGTATAGCGCTGATAGACAGATGTCGATTTTTTAAGAATTGAAGTTGTCCTTGGTTCCCCCTAAAAGTTATAGAACCTTAATGAAAAATTACATCATCATATTCAACGTATCAGAGAAGCCTACTGTAGAGGTTTCAAGCTCCTTTCTACAAAAATGTGGAATTTTACATTTTTTGCTAGAAGAAAGATCACGGATGCGTGTTTATTTGTTAGTTTTTTCTCTCACGAGATATCGTATCAAGCTAATGGTTGTAGAATATCGGCCTAACTTTGAAAGGAAACTTGTTAAAAACCAGTTACTTCTAAGAGAAATGTTAGAAAATTTACATTTAAGCAATTATTCAACTTTATTTCTGCTCATCTCTGATTTAATGTAGTAGCTCTTTATTTTTCTTTGAAAGACTTATTTTGTGGAGAAAGTTTTTTAATTAATCAAACATTTCGTGGTAATGGTGTAAGTAAGGAGCGACCCCAGTTCAATGGTACCCAAATCTCTAGAAAACGGAATTTCGATACCAATAGATACATCAAAAGAATCGGATTTTAATGCTGATTTAAAATATATAAGTTTCATCAAGTTTAGTCCTACTCTTAAAAAGTTAGGCGCCTGAGAAAATTCGGCTGATTTTGAAAAACGAGAGAAAGACCCCCTAAAAGCTATAGAACCTTAATAAAAAAAATCACACCATCATATTCAACGTATCAGAGAACCCTACTGTAGAGGTTTCAAGCTCCTTTCAACAAAAATATGGAATTTTACATTTTTGCCCAAAGAAAGATCACGGATGCGTGCTTATTTGTTAGTTTTTTTTTTCTCTCACGAGATATCGTATCAAGCTAATGGTTGTAGAATATCGGCCTAGCTTTGAAAGAAAACTTGTTAAAAACCTGTTACTTCTAAGAGAAATGTTAGAAAATTTACATTTAAGCAATTATTCAATTTTATTTCTGCTCATCTTTGATTTAATGTAGTAGCTCTTTACTTTTCTTTGAAAAGCTTATTTTGTGGAAAAAGTTTTTTTATCGTGTTTTAATGCTAATTTCAAATATATAACTTTCATCAAGTTTAGTCCTACCCATTAAAAGTTAGGCGTCTGAGAAAATTTGGCTGATTTTCGAAAAACGGCGGAAAGACCCCCTAAAAGTTATAAAACCTTAATGAAAAATCACACCATCAGATTCAACGTATCAGGGAACCCTACTGTAGAGGTTTCAAGCTCCTTTCTACAGAAATGTGGAATTTTACATTTTTTGCCAGAAGAAAGATCACGGATGCGTGTTTATTTGTTAGTTTTTTTTTCTCTCACGAGATATCGTATCAAGCTAATGGTTGTAGAATATCGGCCCAACTTTGAAAGAAAACTTGTTAAAAACCTGTTACTTCTAAGAGAAATGTTAGAAAATTTAAATTTAAGCAATTATTCAATTTTATTTCCGCTCATCTTTGATTTAATGTAGTAGCTCTTTACTTTTCTGTGAAAAAATTATTTTGTGGAAATTTTTTTTAATTAATCAAACATTTCGTGGTAATGAAGTGCAAGTAAGGAGCGACCCCAGCTCAATGGTACCCAAAACTCTAGAAAACGGAATTTAGATAGCAATAGATACATCAAAAGAAGCGGATTTTAATCCTGATTTCAAATATATAAGTTTTATTAAGTTTAGTCGTACCCATTAAAAGTCAGGCGTCTGAGAAAATTTGTCTGATTTTCGAAAATTGTGGGAAAGACCCCCTAAGAGTTATAGAACCTTAATGAAAAATCACACCATCATATTCAACGTATCAGGGAAGCCTACTGCAGAGGTTTCAAGCTCCTTTCTACAAAAATGTGGAATTTTACATTTTTTGCCAGAAGAAAGATCACGGATGCGTGTTTATTTGTTAGTTGTTTTTTTTCTCTCATGATATATCGTATCCAGCTAATAGTTGTAGAATATCGGCCTAACTTTGAAAGAAAACTTGTTAAAAACCTGTTACTTCTAAAAGAAATGTTAGAAAATTTATATTTAAGCAATTATTCAATTTTATTTCTGCTCATCTTTGATTTAATGTAGTAGCTCTTTACTTTTCTTTGAAAAACTTATTTTGTGGAATTTTTTTTAATTAATCAAACATTTCGTGGTAATGAAGTGCAAGTAAGGAGCGACCCCAGCTCAATGGTACCCAAAACTCTAGAAAACGGAATTTTGATAGCAATAGGTACATCAGAAGAATCGGATTTTAATGCGGATTTCAAATATATAAGTTTCATCAAATTTAGTCCTACCCATCAAAAGTTAAATGTCTGAGAAAATTTGGCTGATTTTCAAAAAACGGGGGAAATACCCCCTAAAAGCTATAGAACCTTAATGAAAAATCACACCATCATATTCAACGTATCAGAGAAGCCTACTGTAGAGGTTTCAAGCTCCTTTCTACATAAATGTGGAATTTTACATTTTTTGCCAGAAGAAAGATCATGGATGCGTGTTTATTTGTTAGTTTTTTTTTCTCTCACGAGATATCGTATCAAGCTAATGGTTGTAGTATATCGGCCTAACTTTGACAGAAAACTTGTTAAAAACCTGTTACTTCTAAGAGAAGTACTAGAAAATTTACATTTAAGCAATTATTCAATTTTATTTCTGCTCATCTTTGGTTTAATGTAGTAGCTCTTTACTTTTCTTTGAAAAACTTATTTTGTGGAAAAAGTTTTTTAATTAATCAAACATTTTGTGGTAATGAAGTGTAAGTAAGGAGCGACCCAAGCTCAATGGTACCCAATACTCTAGAAAACGGAATTTTGATAACAATAGATAAATCAAAAGAATTGGATTTTAATGCTGATTTCAAATATATAAGTTTCATCAAGTTTAGTCCTACCCATTAAAAGTTAGGCGTCTGAGAAAATTTGGATGATTTTCGAAACGGGGGAAAGACCCCCTAAAAGTTATAGAACCTTCAAACATTTCGTGGTAATGAAGCTTAAGTAAGGAGCGACCCCAGCTCAATGGTACCCAAAACTCTAGAAAACGGAATTTTGATAGCAATAGATACGTCAAAAGAATCAGATTTTAATGCTGATTTCAAATATATAAGTTTCATCAAGTTTAGTCCTACCCATTAAAAGTTAGGCGTCTGAGAAAATTTGGATGATTTTCGAAAACTGGGGGAAATACCCCCTAAAAGTTATAGAACCTTAATGAAAAATCACACCATCAGGTTCAACGTATCAGGGAAGCCTACTGCAGAGGTTTCAAGCTCCTTTCTAAAAACTGTGGAATTTCACATTTTTTTTTGCCAGAAGAAAGATCACGGATGCGTGTTTATTTGTTAGTTTTTTTTTCTCTCTCCGAGATATCGTATCAAGCTAATGGTTGTAGAATATCGGCCTAACTTTGAAAGAAAACTTGTTAAGAAACCTGTTACTTCTAAGAGAAATGTTAGAATATTTACATTTAAGCAATTATTCAACTTTATTTCTGCTCATCTTTGATTTAATGTAGTAGCTCTTTACTTTTCTTTGAAAAACTTATTTTGTGGAAAAAGCTTTTTTAATTAATCAAACATTTCGTGGTAATGAAGTGTAAGTTAGGAGCGACCCCAGCTCAATGGTACCCAAAACTCTAGAAAACGGAATTTTGATAGCAATAGGTACATCAGATGAATTGGATTTTAATTCTGATTTCAAATATATAAGTTTCATCAAATTTAGTCCTACCCATCAAAAGTTAGATGTCTGAGAAAATTTGGCTGATTTTCAAAAAATGGGGAAATACCCCCTAAAAGTTATAGAACCTTAATGAAAAATCACACCATCATATTCAACGTATCAGAGAAATCTACTGTAGAGGTTTCAAGCTCCTTTCTACAAAAATGTGGAATTTTACATTTTTTGCCAGAAGAAAGATCATGGATGCGTGTTTATTTGTTAGTTTTTTTTCTCTCACGAGATATCGTATCAAGCTAATGGTTGTAGTATATCGGCCTAATTTTGAAAGAAAACTTGTTAAAAACCTGTTACTTCTAAGAGAAATACTAGAAAATTTACATTTAAGCAATTATTCAATTTTATTTCTGCTCATCTTTGATTTAATGTAGTAGCTCTTTACTTTGCTTTGAAAAACTTATTTTGTGGAAAAATTTTTTTAATTAATCAAACATTTCGTGGTAATGAAGTGTAAGTAAGGAGCGACCCCAGCTCAATGGTACCCAAAACTCTAGAAAACGGAATTTTGATAGCAATAGATACATCAAAAGAATCGGATTTTAATGCTGATTTCAAATGTATAAGTTTCATCAAGTTTTGTCCTACCCGTTAAAAGTTAGGTGTCTGGGAAAATTTGGATGATTTTCGAAAACGGGGGAAAGACCCCCTAAAAGTTATAGAACCTTAATGAAAAATCACACCATCAGATTCAACGTATCAGGGAAGCCTACTGCAGAGGCTTCAAGCTCCTTTCTAAAAACTGTGGAATTTCACATTTTTTTTTGCCAGAAGAAAGATCACGGATGCGTGTTTATTTGTTAGTTTTTTTTCTCTCCCGAGATATCGTATCAAGCTAATGGTTGTAGAATATCGGCCTAACTTTGAAAAAAAACTTGTTAAAAACCTGTTACTTCTAAGAGAAATGTTAGAATATTTACATTTAAGCAATTATTCAACTGTATTTCTGCTCATCTTTGATTTAATGTAGTAGCTCTTTACTTTTCTTTGAAAAACTTATTTTGTGGAAAAAGTTTTTTTAATTAATCAAACATTTCGTGGTAATGAAGTGTAAGTAAGGAGCGACCCCAGATCAATGGTACCCAAAACTCTAGAAAACGGAATTTTGATAGCAATAGATACATCAAAAGAATTGGATTTTATTGCTGATTTCAAATATATAAGTTTCATCATGTTTAGTCCTACCCATTAAAAGTTAGGCGTCTGAGAAAATTTGGATGATTTTCGAAAACGGGGGAAAGACCCCCTAAAAGTTATAGAACCTTAATGAAAAATCACACCATCAGATTCAACGTATCAGGGAAGCCTACTGCAGAGGTTTCAAGCTCCTTTCTAAAAACTGTGGAATTTCACATTTTTTTTGCCAGAAGAAAGATCACGGATGCGTGTTTATTTGTTAGTTTTTTTTTCTCTCCCGAGATATCGTATCAAGCTAATGGTTGTAGAATATCGGCCTAACTTTGAAAGAAAACTTGTTAAGAACCTGTTACTTCTAAGAGAAATGTTAGAATATTTACATTTAAGCAATTATTCAACTTTATTTCTGCTCATCTTTGATTTAATGTAGTAGCTCTTTACTTTTCTTTGAAAAACTTATTTTGTGGAAAAAGTTTTTTTAATTAATCAAACTTTTCGTGGTAATGAAGTGTAAGTAAGGAGCGACCCCAGATCAATGGTACCCAAAACTCTAGAAAACGGAATTTTGATAGCAATAGATACATAAAAAGAATCGGATTTTAATGCTGATTTCAAATATATAAGTTTCATCAAGTTTTGTCCTACCCGTGAAAAGTTAGGGGTCTGAGAAAATTTGGATGATTTTC
Organism: Artemia sinica; assembly: GCA_027921565.1. NCBI lineage: Eukaryota > Metazoa > Arthropoda > Branchiopoda > Anostraca > Artemiidae > Artemia > Artemia sinica. The sequence goes on from CM051262.1 coordinate 68,614,771, forward strand.
GAAAACGGGGGAAAGACCCCCTAAAAGTTATAGAACCTTAATGAAAAATCACACCATCAGATTCAACGTATCAGGGAAGCCTACTGCAGAGGTTTCAAGCTCCTTTCTAAAAACTGTGGAATTTCACATTTTTTTTGCCAGAAGAAAGATCACGGATGCGTGTTTATTTGTTAGTTTTTTTTTCTCTCCCGAGATATCGTATCAAGCTAATGGTTGTAGTATATCGGCCTAACTTTGAAAGAAAACTTGTTAAGAACCTGTTACTTCTAAGAGAAATGTTAGAATATTTACATTTAAGCAATTATTCAACTTTATTTCTGCTCATCTTTGATTTAATGTAGTAGCTCTTTACTTTTCTTTGAAAAACTTATTTTGTGGAAAAAGTTTTTTTAATTAATCAAACATTTCGTGGTAATAAAGTGTAAGTTAGGAGCGACCCCAGCTCAATGGTACCCAAAACTCTAGAAAACGGAATTTTGATAGCAATAGATACATCAGAAGAATTGGATTTTAATTCTGATTTCAAATATATAAGTTTCATCAAATTTAGTCCTACCCATCAAAAGTTAGATGTCTGAGAAAATTTGACTGATTTTCAAAAAATGGGGGAAATACCCCCTAAAAGTTATAGAACCTTAATGAAAAATCACACCATCATATTCAACGTATCAGAGAAGCCTACTGTAGAGGTTTCAAGCTCCTTTCTACAAAAATGTGGAATTTTACATTTTTTGCCAGAAGAAAGATCACGGATGCGTGTTTATTTGCTAGTTTTTTTTTCTCTCACGAGATATTGTATCAAGCTAATGGTTGTAGTATATCGGCCTAATTTTGAAAGAAAACTTGTTAAAAACCTGTTACTTCTAAGAGAAATACTAGAAAATTTACATTTAAGCAATTATTCAATTTTATTTCTGCTCATCTTTGATTTAATGTAGTAGCTCTTTACTTTTCTTTGAAAAACTTATTTTGTGGAAAAAGTTTTTTAATTAATCAAACATTTCGTGGTAATGAAGTGTAAGTAAGGAGCGACCCCAGCTCAATGGTACCCAAAACTCTAGAAAACGGAATTTTTATAGCAATAGATACATCAAAAGAATCGGATTTTAATGCTGATTTCAAATATATAAGTTTCATCAAGTTTTGTCCTACCCTTTAAAAGTTAGGTGTCTGAGAAAATTTGGATGATTTTCGAAAACGGGGAAAGACCCCCTAAAAGTTATAGAACCTTAATGAAAAATCACACCATCAGATTCAACGTATCAGGGAAGCCTACTGCAGAGGCTTCAAGCTCCTTTCTAAAAACTGTGGAATTTCACATTTTTTTTTTGCCAGAAGAAAGATCACGGATGCGTGTTTATTTGCTAGTTTTTTTTTTCTCTCCCGAGATATCGTATCAAGCTAATGGTTTTAGAATATCGGCCTAACTTTGAAAAAAAAACTTGTTAAAAACCTGTTACTTCTAAGAGAAATGTTAGAATATTTACATTTAAGCAATTATTCAACTGTGTTTCTGCTCATCTTTGATTTAATGTAGTAGCTCTTTACTTTTCTTTGAAAAACTTATTTTGTGGAAAAAGTTTTTTAATTAATCAAACATTTCGTGGTAATGAAGTGTAAGTAAGGAGCGACCCCAGCTCAATGGTACCCAAAACTCTAGAAAACGGAATTTTGATAGCAATAGATACATCAAAAGAATTGGATTTTAATGCTGATTTAATGCAGAGGTTTCAAGCTCCTTTCTATAAAAATGTGGAATTTGACATTTTTTTTTTGCCAGAAGAAAGATCACGGATGCGTGTTTATTTGTTAGTTTTTTTTTCTCACGAGATGTATCAAGCTAATGGTTGTAGAATATCGGCCTAACTTTGAAAGAAAACTTGTTAAGAACCTGTTACTTCTAAGAGAAATGTTAGAAAATTTACATTTAAGCAATTATTCAATTTTATTTCTGATCATCTTTGATTTAATGTAGTAGCTCTTTACTTTTCTTTGAAAAACTTATTTTGCTGAAAAAGTTTTTTTAATTGATCAAACATTTTGTGGTAATGAAGTGTAAGTAAGGAGCGACCCCAGCTCAATGGTACCCAATACTCTAGAAAACGGAATTTTGATAGCAATAGATACATCAAAAGAATTGGATTTTAATGCTGATTCCAAATCTATAAGTTTCATCAAGTTTAGTCCTACCCATTAAAAGTGAGGTGTCTGAGAAAATTTGGCTGATTTTCGAAAACGGGGGAAAGACCCCCCTAAAACTTATAGAACCTTAATGAAAAATCACACCATCATATTCAACGTATCAGGGAAGCCTACTGCAGAGGTTTCAAGCTCCTTTCTACAAAAATTTGGGATTTTGACATGAAAATTATGGAACTCCACATTAATATAAAATCCAAAAAATGAAAATTATAATGTAAATGTATATTTCAAAGAAATAATAGCCGTCTTAATAATTTAATATACTTTTACTTTCAGAACTCTGTAATGAAGCCCGAAGGAGGACAGTACTATCCTAATAACCCTGATGATATTGTCAAGGATGAGAGATGTTATTGGTGCAAACAGTGGGACTGGATTTTGATATGGCGAGATATACGACGATATGAATCTACATATAAGTGTGGAACATGTAAAAGTTTACTTTGCTTTGCGGCTATCATCATGATAGGTTAGATATTTTTGTATAAATTAAATAAAATCAATAAGTTCTTGCATTTGAACCTTAGAGTATTGAGAATAGTAGAAAGGTCACAGAATCCAATATGAAATCTCAAAGTAACGTTTTATACCCTCCTCCCCCGCGCACGTAACCTTAAAAATAAATAAAAAATCTACTTTATTAGAAAAATATATAAAAATTAACCTTAAAAAACATGCAAAATGACTGAACTTCTATTCGTTTTGAAATAACTCCAGGATACCTGGCTCCAACTCCAAAAATCTGAAACGGAGAAATTTCGGTGACGAACTAAATATCTAAAGATGAAATATGTCTATATCTAGTAGGAGAAAATAAATATAGTATAAACAAATTTATTGTATGATTACAATATAAAACTCATTATGCATATCAATAATTAGATTTATCGTTAAATGATATATGAGAACTCTTCCACCACGGTTTTCGTTGTTTAAAATCCATTCCATAGAATGACCTCTTATGCTGTCTCTTAAATGTCCACTTTTTCTCTTCTCTTAGAACATATTCATCAAAATTTTATATCAAAGTGTCATCAAAGTGTTATATCTTGTTATACCTATTATATATTTTTCTTCTCATTTTCTCTAGATTCTCCTCATCTATCTCTACATCCATGCTGTCTAAACATGCAGTAGGTTCATGAGAATGTTCAAAATCATGAAAATGTCCTTTACAAATAGAACAGTTGCAATAAAAGGATATTTCTAACTCAACTTGTTCACTCATGTTATCACACTGCTAACTATAAACTTAGTGAATTCTATTCACACACTAATAAAAACTATAACAAAAATCCTTTCCTTATATTCTCTGCAATCCTCTCCCGCTAATATTTCCGACCCCCTGATTGGCTTAGAAGGGGACACGTGATCCTTTTCCCGTTATCGGATCAATACATTCTCCCACCGATTATGTAAATCAATTTCTCAGAAATCCACTTCCCCCTCTTGTCCTAGATCAATACATCTCTCCCCCATTAATGCGCGTGTGCAAACTTCCCCCTGGAGTCATTACACCTAGACGAACAAAATAAACCAATTGACCTTGACCCCATTAGACTCGATGGATAATGCTGGAATAAATTATGTGTAATCCATATCTATTGATAGGTTCCTACTTGCGACATTTGTTCAGACGTTTGTGACGCTGGATGCTTCTGTTGTAAATAGTTCTAGTACAAACATTATATCTCTATCTATTTTGATATTAGAGGACAGTCAAGAAACTCAGGTTGTGATGTAGTTAAATCAGATACTCAAGAAAATTTGGACCAGAAAGTGATTTCAACATTAATAGCGTTAATGATACTAACTCTTTTGAAGAGTCAGATGGATCGTTTAAGGCTCCTCCCTGGAAGAAACTTCCACTGACTTGCAAAGCAAAACACATGGATGAGGATACCCGTTGCAGTCAAAGCTAAGAAGCAAATTAAGCCCTCAAAAAAAAAGACAAAGACAAACCTGCTGTTCATTTTATGGCCTTGGCAAGGACAATACAATCACAATAATAAAAATGTAATTTGAAAAGCACATGAATAGAAGATAGTTGCAGCATCGAAAGTGATTAAGATCTCAATCATCATTGATGAATCGACAGACAGAACAATAATGAAATTTCTTGTAATAATTGTTCGCTATTATTTTCCGGAAGAACAGAAACCAGTCGAAAAGTTTTTTTCACTATCAGATGCAACAGCTATAGGGTCGAAAAAATTAATTGCAGATTAATTCAGTAAGAAATGACAAAAATTATTATCAAATTTATCTTGCAGATAATATACCACTAGCTAATGCCCTTTACAGCGCACTTATAAGCGATGATTTTAAATTACATCAAATAAAAAAAAACAAGTTTTTTTTTTAACTGAAAGTAAGGAGCGACATTAAAACTTAAAAAGAACAGAAATTATTCCATACATGAAAAATGCTGTCCCCTCCTCAACGCCTCGTTTTTACGCAAAAGTTTCTTTTTTAAGTAGAATTGTGATAAAGAGTCAAACTTTAGCGTAAAGAGCGGAGTGTTCAGTATTGTGGCTTGACTCTTTGTCACAACTCTACTTAAAAAAAAAAAATTTTAGCGTAAAGAGCGTGACGTTGAGGAGGGGACAACCCCTTCCATATATGGAATAATATCTGTTCGTTTTAAGTTTTAATGTCGCTACTTACTTTCAGTTAAAAAAAAACTTTTTTTTGTTTAATTTCTGAACGTTTTTCAACTAATGCTGGTTCAAATTTGACTTACCGTGCATGAAAAATTAAAATTGAATTTGCATATTAATTTGGCGGATTTATTCCATATATGAATCTTTGCCCCCTCCATAATACCTTGCTCTTTACGCTAAAGTTGTTAGCACATTTAAAAAAGCTTCCTATTCTAATTAAACGGCCCCGTGTTTCAGTAGTCGCTCTAAATAAATTGGAACAATCAGTCAAACTTTAGTGTAAAGAGCAAGGTATTGAGGAAAGGGCAACCCCTCATTTATGGAATAATTTCTGTCCGTTTTATGTTTTAAAGTTGCTCCTTACTTTCAGTTAAAAAAAATTGTTTTTTAAATTTAATTTCTGATCGTTTTTCAAACAATGCCCGTAAATCTGGCTCACCCTCCATGAAATTTACCTCCCCCCGTCAAATTCCCTCCAGACAGCTCCGTTCTCGCTGAAAATCCCCCCTCTCCGTAAAATTGCTTGCGGACGATTCAGCCTGAAAAATTCTCCTTAGCATTCTTTCATTTGAATAAGACTTGAATCTCTAATCGGTTTCTCGATAATTTCAGAAATGTCCCCTTCTGTGGCAATTATCTCTCGGAAATCAAAACACGCGGAAGATAGCCCCCTCCACAGATCTCTTAAGGCTCTTCCAGGGAAAAAACTGCCACTGACTTGCAAAGCTGGACACATGCATGAGGAAACCAATTGCAGTGAAAGCTAAAAAGTACATTAGGCAGTCAGAAAAAAAGAAAAGGACAAACCTTCCGTTTATCTTATGGCCTTGGCAAGAACAAATACAACCGCAATAATAAAAATGTAACTTGAAAATAACGTGGATACGAAATAGTTGTAGTATTAAAAGTGACCAGGATCTCAATCATCATTGATGAATCGACAGACAGAACAGCAACAAAATTCCTTGTAATAATTCTTCGCTATTATTCTCTGAGAGAGCAGAAACCAGTCCAGCAGTTTTTCAATGTCAGTTGTTTGTGATGCAACATCTAAAAGATAGAAGAGCGTAATTGCAGATGAATTCAGTAAAATAAGAAAAAAAAATACCACTGACAATCATTGTTGCCTTTGGTTCGGACAATGCAAGTATAACACTAGGATCAATAAATGGCTTAGCAAAGTCTTTGAAGGATAACTTTCCATGGCTTGCAACTGTCTTTGTATCTGATATTCGTTTACCCTTTGCTCAGCTGCTTCATGTGATGTCTTAGATCCGTGTGTTTGCAGTCCAGTCATAATATTTTTTAGTTTTATCATGTTTAGCCCAAAATGGAAAATGAAATTTAGACAGTGCCAAATATTTCCTGAATATAGCCTAGCTGAGCGCTGTCTGATTTACCCTAGCAAAACGAGACAGCCCCTTTCATATACGGAATAATTTCTGTTCGTTTTAAGTTTTAATGTTGCTCCTTACTTTCAGTTAAAAAAACTTGTTTTTTTATTTAATTTTTGAACGTTTTTGTATTAATGCAGGTTTTGATTTTGGCTCACCGTACGTGAATAATTAGAACAAAATTTGCACATTAATTTTACTTTTATTTGGTTGAATGGCTTTCACGAAAGTTGTTCAATTTTATTTACGAACGTTTTTATTAGTAATAAATATACGTAACTTACGAATTAATTTACGTAAAGAAATTCTATATTCATATATTTTTAATGTGTATATTAGGGGGTTCGCCCCCTAGTCAATACCTCGCTCTTTACGCTAAATTTCGAATTTTTTTCCAATTCTTTAGAAATGACCCCTTAATCACAAAGGCCGTTAATTAGAATAAAAAGCTCTTATGAAAGTACTAAAAAATCTTTGGCTTAAAGAGCGAGGTACTGACTAACGGGCGAACCCAATCATATACATAATAATAGTAGAATGCTTCTAATGAATTTGCTTGAAGCTATAGGAATTACCATACTATTTGCTTGAAGCACGTTCCTTGGCACCTTTCCAGAGCATGTACTTATGGATTTGCTTGGTTTATGTTCCTTCCTATGCTATTTGCTGGGACCTCTACACTTTTTCAAAGAGAATGAGTACCCCCTCACACCTATACTTCCTTGGTACCATTCCAAGCAAAGTGATCAAACATGTTTTGAAACTATAGTTGAGATTGTATAGTGCATGCTTTTAAACACTAGTTTAGAAATTTAGGACTTTTTTCTCGTGAGAAAGATGGTGTTCAAGGATGATTTACTCCTCTCTCTCTCTATCCCACTCAATTTGTTGTTGTTGGTAGATCAGTTTCATTGTGGCAGTGAGAGTGTCAACACATGAAAAAATGCAACCCGTGTAAATTACATAGAGGATATGCTGTACAAATTAAAGGTTGTAATTCATGTCTTGAAGAGGTGTGTGACTCTCATCCTAGAGGGCACCTTTGCTCGAATTGCCACTATGATAAATGTAATCAATGGGAGAATACATATCCCGGTTTGATTGGAAAGAATCCTAAGCGTGATTTTAGTTTATTGCTACGAGATTGGTATCGTCGTGGTTTTAGATTGTTCTGGGAGGAGGAGCCGGGTCAGCAATTCAACTGTTGGAACAACAAAAGAATTTGGTTTCTACGTCATCGTTGTGAAGACAATGACTACTATGATTATAAGCCCACTCATTTTTATTTGGCTGTGACGGAATGTGGTTCACCACTTGAGGACACTGTTTATGACATTGTTTCAAATAAGCAAATTGAAACATGTGAATTCTATAGAATGAATGAGAATAGTATCATTGACTATACAAAGAGATATGACAAGAGTGAAGTTACACTCTACTGTAGAAAATGTGACCCTGACATTGCAGTACATCAGGATCAGTATACTGTGAATTCGGATAATCTACCTACATTAGTTGTTCTTGACAAATACCTAGTAGATGATGAAATCTAAAGAGTAGAAAAGTCGTTCAATCGAGGTAAGTCAACGTAAATGTCGAAAAATTGCTTGTAGGTATAGCCACGACATCTGAACATGAAAAAGAGTAGTGCATGAAAGCCACATGTCTTAGTCGTTAAATCCTGTACTCTTCGTTGATTTTGAATAATAGTTTTCCCACTGCTTTCAACAAAGTTGCTGATGTTAGGAAGGTAGAATTTACACGATAGGCCAAGAGGATCAAAAAATTCAATATTCTTCGCTGTTTGAAAGATGCATAGCCAATGGCCAGTCTTCAAAGTCGATGGACTGCTATTAACAATGATTAGGGTATTGTTAACACTTGGAATTTTTTCAATAAAGTCCGATGGCATGCAATAGGAGTTGTACTGGGACATCGAGAAGTTATGATATTGGTAGACTCCAGGATCAGAATTTGAGAGAAACTGTCCAGGAACAGTTGAATGCTAAACTTCAGAGTTTAAAATTTGATAATGTGGAAGATGGTTGGAATAGTTTTAGAAAAATAATTTGTGAAGTGGCTGAAGGTGTCTTAGGGAAGAAAGCTAGGACTGCAGCTAAGAATATTAGTGAAAAAGCTTTATCAGAGGCAACACTATAGTGTTGCCCAAGGCCGTATCCAGGGGGGGGGGGGGGTTACCCGGTTTGACCCCCCCCCCCGAAATTTTTGACCGACTCGAAAATAAGTCGAAAATTAGTAAAACCTAGGTAAAAAATCAGTAAAATTAGTCGAATACTGAGTCACAAATTAGTAAAACCCCTCCCAAAAAAATCAAAAATTAGTAACCCCCCCCCTGAACAAAAATCCTGGATACGGCCCTGGTGTTGCCTATAGTAAAGGCCATACGGATCCAATGTTTTATTATTATTTTTTCCAGAGGCTCTTCATAAGGAAGGGGTCGTCGTATAAACTTCAAAGGGGGCTCATTCGATTGAAAATCGAGAGTTCTAGTGCCGTTTTTAAGGGTCAAAAGTCATTGGAAGGGAACTAACACCCCTTCCACACCCACCATTTCCCTGAACACATCCAATCAAAATTTTGAGATAGCCATTTTGTTCTACGTAGTTGATTTCAAGCTAGAAATTATATTTTTGAGGAGGACACTCCCCCTAGCCCTCAGGACAAGGGCTGTAAGTTATACCCTGGGGGCATATAAGCTTTTTTAGAAAGTTTTGTCATGGAAACTTCAAAAAGGGCTCATTCGATTGGAAATTCAAAGGGCTAGTGCCCTTTTTAAAAATCGAAAGTAATTGGAGAGCAACTAACCCCCTCTTCTTTTCCCCAAACACATCCAATCAAAATTTTGAGATATCCATTTCGTTCAACGTAGTTGAAAGATCTGGAAATTAGGTCTTTGAGGATGACAACCCCCCTCCCCCCCCACAGCCCTCAGGGTATGGGTTGTAAGTTATGCCCTGGGGGCATATAAAGTTTTTTTTTATAGAAAGCGTTGTCGTAGAAACTTCAAAAAGGGCTCATTTGATTGGAAATCTAAATCGCTAGTGCCCTTTTTAATAGTCAAAAGAGATTGGAAGGCAACTAACACCCCTTCCACGCCCACTATTTCCCCAGACACATCCAATCAAAATTTTGAGATAGCCACTTTGTTCAACGTAGTTGAAAGTTTTAGAAATTATATCTTTAAGCAGGACACTCCCCCACAGTCTTCAGGGCAAGGGTAGCCCTGAAGACTTATAAGTTATACCCTGGGGCATATATGGTTCTTATTGAAGGAATGCTCTTATAAACTTCAGAAACGGTTGATTTGATTGGAAATTGAAAATTCTAGTTCTTTTTTTAACGTCAAAAGATATCGGAAGGTAGCCCCCCCCCACGCCTTTTTTTCCCAAATACATCCGATAAAAAATTTTAGATAGCTATTTTGTTAAAAATCGTTCAAAGATTATATAACAAAAACTCCAATGCCGACATGATCCCCAGGGCCCGGGGGCAGGCGTTGTAAGTTATGCCCTGTGGGCATATAAGGTTCTTATGGAATGGATGCTCGTATAAACTTCAAAGAGGGCTCATTTGATTGGAAATTGAAAGTTCTAATTAACCTATTAAGAGCCAAAAGAGATTGGAGGGCACCTAGCCTCCCCCCTCCACGCCCTTTTTTCTCAAACCCATCTGGTAAGAACTTGGAGATAGCCATTTCTTAAAAAATAGTTCAAAGACCATATAACAAAAACTCCGGGGTCAGGCGTTGTAAGTTATGCCTTGGGGGAATATGTGGTTCTTGTGGAAGGGATGCTCATTTAAAACTTAAGAGACGACTCATTTGATTGGAAATTGAAAGTTCTAGTTCAGTTTTTGAGAGTCAAAAGAGATTGGAGGGTAACTAGCCCCCCCAACCCCCACGCCCCTTTTTCCCGAATGCATCTAATAAAAATATTGGGATAGCCATTAAGTTAAAAATTGTTCAAAAGTCAGATAACAAAAACTCAGATAACTAAAAACAAATAAGTTCAAAGGTCAGATAAGAAAAACTCCGGTGTCAATACAACCCCCCAGGGCCCAGAGGAAGACGTTCTAGGTTATGCCCTAAAGGTATGTATGGTTCTTATGAAAGGGATGCTCGTATAAACTTCATAGAGGGCTCATTTGATTGGAAATTGAAAGTTTTAGTTCTGATACAAACCCATTTTTACAATTTGCCATTGTTACTTTGATACCAGTTTTGATACTTTGATGAACATTTGATTTTTTTTTAAAGTTTGATTTTGAAATAAGAAATTTTTAAAAACTTTAAACTTTTTGCAAGAAAAAACGAACCAAAAATTAATTAAAAAAACTTTCCGAAAAATAAGTTTTTCAAAGAAAAGTAAAGGCCATTTTAAACTTAAGCTCAGCAGATACAAATACCTGTTAAAATTCAAACTCAAACGACCAAAAATTACTATTAAAGAATAAATGAAACCAAAAACGAACAGAAATTAAATAAACAATCATAGTAAAAAACATACAACAAGTAATAATATAAATGAAAAAATAGATCTTAAAGCAAGTAATGTTTAGATTGAATATGAAAATCAAGCTATAAACGAAAAAACTTATTTTGCTATTGAAGTATAAATGAAACTTAAAACGAAGAGAAATTAAATAAACAATCAATGCAAACAAAGATACAAAAGATATTAATGTAAATTAATAAATAAATCTTAAAACGAGTGAAACTTAAATTGAATATGCAAATCAAGCTTGAAACGAACAAAAATCACTACAAACAAGAGCTTGGGTATCACCTCCTTCTCTCACTGTAAAAGTGCAAAACCTACTGCGTCATTGGCGCTTTACTGAAAACTATATTTGTCTTGAACAGTCTTGGAAAGTATAAACAACTTCAAATTGAATATTTGATGTATAATGATATTAATTGTTGAAAGATCCATCAGTTCAAGAACTTTTTTCACTGTAATTTTATTTATATTTTCAATGCTGTAAGAACTGGAAAAGAAAATATCTGTAATATGTTTTCAGCGAAGCGCCAATGACGCAGTAGGCTTTTGGTTTTTACAGTTAAGGAAGGGGGCAGTATCCAAACTCTTGTTTGTAGTGAAACTATATTCGTCTTGAACAATTTTAGCAAGAACTAATAAATTAAACTGAATATTTGATGTATAATGATATTAATTGCTGTAAGGTCATCAGTGCAAAATTTTACTATAATTTTAATGTTTATTTTCAATCATAGGCAGCGCGCTAGCGCTGCCTAAGTAAAGAACGATGTGGGCACAATATGTTTTTTTTTCTTTCTTCGACAGGCACTTCGTATCGAAGGAGTTGTCGTAAAAACTTCGAAAAGGGCTCATTCAATTGGAAATTGGAGTGGCTAGTGCCCTTTTTAATAGTCGAAAGTGATTGGAGGGCAACTAGCCCCCCCTGGCCCATCATTCCCCCAAACACATCCAATCAAAATTTTGAAATAGCCATTTTGTTCAGCGTAGTTGATTTCCAGATAGAAAATATGTTTCTGAGGAGGATACTCCCCCACAACCCTCACGGTAAGGGTTTTAAGTCATACCCTAGAGGCATATAAGATTTTTATAGAAGGCGTTGTCGTAGAAACTTCAAAAAAGGCTCATTCGATTGGAAATTCAAAGGGCTTGCACCCTTTTTAATAGTCAAAAGTGATTGGAGGGCAACTACCCCCTCCCCTCTACGCCCATCATTCCCCCAAACACATCCAATCAAAATTTTGAAATAGCCATTTTGTTCAGCGTAGTTGATTTCCAGATAGAAAATATGTTTCTGAGGAGGAAACTCCCCCACAACCCTAAGGGCAAGGGTTTTAAGTTATGCCCTGGGGGCATATAAGGTTTTTTATAGAAGGTGTTGTCGTAGAAACTTCAAAAAAGGCTCATTCGATTGGAAATTCAAAGGGCTAGTGCCCTTTTTAATAGTCAAAAGTGATTGGAGGGCTAATAGCCCCCCCCCCGCCACGCCCAGCATTTCCCAAAACAGATCCAGTCAAAATTTTTAGATAGCCATTTTGTTCAGCTTAGTTGATTTCCAGATAGAAAATATGTTTTTGAGGAGGACACTCCCCCAAAGCCCTCAGGGCAAGGGTTTTAAGTTACAACCTGGGGGCATATAAGGTTTTTAAAGAAGGCGTTGTCTTAGAAACTTCAAACAAAGCTCATTCGATTGGAAATTCAAAGGGCTAGTGCCCTTTTTAATAGTCGAAAGTAATTGGACGGCAACTAACCCCCCCCCCCCCACGCCCATCATTCCCCCAAACACATCCAATAAAAATTTTGAGATAGCCATTTTGTTCAGCGTAGTTGATTTCCAGATAGAAAATATATTTTTGAGGAGGACACTCCCCCACAACCCTCAGGGCAAGGATTATAAGTTATGCCCTGGGGGCATATAAGGTTTTTATTGAAATCTTTGTCGTAGAAACTTGAAAAAGGGCTCATTCGAATTGAAATTCAAAGGGATAGTACCCTTTTAATAGTTGAAAGTGATTGGATAGCGACTAACGCTCCTCTCACACCCATCCTTTTCCAAAACACATTCAATCAAAATTTTGAGATATCCATTTTGTTCAACGTAGTTGAACGTTCTGGAAATTAGGTCTTTTAGGATGATATGATAACCTCCTCAGAGCCCTCAGTGCAAGGGTTGTAAGTTATGCCCTGGGGGCATATAAGGTTTATATAGAAAGTTGTTGTATAAATCATAGGCAGCACGATCGCGCTGCCTAAGAAAAAAACGGGGACACTCGAGAACGAGACAAGAAACGGGGACTAAGTAAAGAGGAGGACACTCCCCCACAACCCTCAGGGTAAGGGTTTTAAGTCATGCCCTGGGGGCATATAAGAACGACGTTGGCACAGCATATTATTTATTAATTTTTCCTTTAGAGCACGGCACTTCGTATCGAAGAAGCTGTCGTAGAAGCTTTGAAAAGTGCTCATTCAATTTGAAATTGGAGTTGCTTGTGCCCTTTTTAATAGTCGAAAGTGATTGGAAGGTGACTAAAACCCCTTCCACGCCTACCCTTTCCCGAAACACATCCAATCAAAATTTTGAGATAGCCATTTTGTTCAGCGTAGTTGATTTCCAGACAGAAATTATGTTTTTGAGGACATTCCCCCACAGCCCTTAGGGAAAGGGTTGTAATTTATGCCCTGGGGGTATATAAGGTTTTATAGAAGGTGTTGTCGTAGAAACTTTAAAAAAGGCTCATTCGATTAGAAATTCAAAGGGCTAGTGCCCTTTTTAATAGATGAAAGTGATTAGAGGGCAACTATCCCGCCTCTCACCCCCACCTTTTCCCCAAACACATGTAATCAAAACTTTAAGATAGCCATTTTATTCAACGTAGTTTTAAGTTCTGGAAATTAGGTCTTTGAGGATAACAACCCCCCCACAACCCTCAGGGCAAGGGTTGTAAATTATGCCCAGTGGGCATATAAGGTTTTTATAAAACGCGTTGTCGTAGAAACTTCAAAAAGGGCTCATTCGGTTGGAAATTGAAATGGTTAGTGCCCTTTTTAATAGTCGAAAGTAATTGCAAAGTAACTAACACCCCTTCCACGCCCACCCTTTCCCCAAACACATCCAATAAAGATTTCAAGATAGCCATTTTGTTCCACGCAGTTTAAAGTTCAGGAAATTATACCTTTGAGCCGGACACTCCCCCCACAGTCTTCAGGGCAAGGGTTATAAGTTATGCCCTGGGGGTATATAAGGTTTTTATTGAAATCTTTGTCGTAGAAAATTGAAAAAGGGCTCATTCGATTGGAAATTCAAAGGGCTAGTGCCCTTTTTAATAGTCGAAAGTGATTTGAAGGCAACTAACCCCCCTCTCACGCCCATCTTTTCTCCAAACACATCCAATGAATATTTTAGATAGTCATTTTATTCAACGTAGTTGAAAGTTTTGGAAATTAGGTCTTTTAGGATGATAACCCCCTCAGAGCCCTCAATGCAAGGGTTGTAAGTTATGCCCTGGGGGCATATAAGGTTTATATAGAAAGTTGTTATAGAAATTTCAAAAAGGGATCATTTGATTGGAAATTGAAATTGCCCTTTTTAATAGTCGAAAGTGAATGGAAGGCTTGACATTTTTATAGCAAAGATCGAAGTGGGTATAATGTATTATTTTTTGTTGTTGTTGTTGTTTAGACCAGGGCACTTTGTATCGAAGGACTTGTCGTGGGACCTTCGAAAAGGGCTCATTCGATTGAAAATAGAAAGGGCTGATGCCCCTTTTTAATAGTCGAAAGTGATTTGAGGATAACTAATACTGAGGGCTACATATACTGATATTTAGTAATCAAAATGTTAATATATTTGATTTATCAAAGTTATAAAAATAAAAACATTTATATTTTTTCAGTAAAGTGCAAATTTTGTTCTGGCCTTGGGAAGGCATGGGGGTTTTGCGCCCAACTTATGTTAATTTCTGCTCGTTTTGAGTTTGACTCGGTTAATTATTGTAATTTCTGTTCGTTTTGGGTTTCATTTATTTATCGATGCTGATTTGTGGTAGTTTCACGCTTGGTAGATTATTTGATTTTATTTTTGCTAATTTTTTGTTTAATGGAGTTCTTTACTTTTCTTTGAAAAACTTATTTTGTGGAAAAAGTTTTTTAAATTAATATTAAGAACAAAATAAAATATTTGTAATAGAATTGGCTTTCAGTAAAGCGCCAATGACGCACATTTTTACAGTGAGATAAGGAGGCGAAACCCAAGCTCTTGTTTGTAGTGATTTTTGTTCGTTTGCATATTCAATTTAAGTTTCACTCGGTTCAAGATTTATTTATCTATTTATTTAGTACATTAATATCTATTGTATGTTTGTTTGCATTGATTGTTTATTTAATTTCTGTTCGTTTTTAAGTTTGATTTATACTTCAATAGCAAAATATTTTTGTTCGTTTTAAGCTTGATTTTCATATTCAATCTAAGCATTACTCGCTTTAAGATCTATTTATTCATTTATATTATTACTTGTTGTATTTTTTTCGATGATTGTTTATTTAATTTCTGCTCGTTTTGGGTTTCATTTATTCTTTAATAGTAATTTCTGGCCGTTTTGAGTTTGAATTTTAACAGGTATTTGTATCTGCTGAGCTTAAGCTTGAAATGGCCTTTACTTTTCATTGAAAAACTTATTTTTCGGAAAGCTTTTTTTTAAATTATTATTTAATAGAAAGGAGAAAGGACTTGTACAGAATTAACTGAGTGACAGATAATATGAAAACAAGAGGAATGTAAAGAAAGTGGAGAAAACATTAAAATTTGAACTAAGGAGGTGTGAAGTGGAGGCCATGGATAAAATTGCCGAGGATCTGGAAGATTCAGCTAAACGGCATAATAGTAAAATATTGCACTGGAATGTTATAAATTGAGAGGGAGTTGTCAATCTGGATTTGGCCCAGTTAAAGATAGGAATAGGGCCACAGTTAGGGATAAGGGAAGAATTAAAGAGAGAATGGGCAGAACATTTTGGGAATTTGCTAAATCAAGATAGAGTTGCAGGAAAAGATATAGAGGAAAATGAAAAAGTTTGTGATACCTTGGATGTGAAGGAAGATTTGTTTTGTGAGGAAGAATTAGCGACAGTACTAAATCACGGTTGTTAAATCAGAAGTTAAGCAGGGTTGTGTTCTATCCCCCTTTGTATGGATTATTTTGATGGACTTTGTCTTAAGGAGCACAGGAAAGGCAATGGGAGACCACGGAATCAAATGGGGAGGAAAAAGTCTCATGGACTTAGATTATGCTGATGATTTAAGCACCCTAGAGGAAAGTGTGAGTAAAATAAATGAGCTTTTAGAGGTTTTGCGAGTTCAAGGTGCTAGAATAGGTTTGAAAATTAATGTTAAGAAGACTAAGTCACTAAGGCTAGGAATAAGTGAAGATGAAAAGGTGGCGTTGGGTAACGAAAAGATTGATCAGGTGGACAGCTTCATTTACGTTTGTGTAGAATTATTAGTAAAGATGGTGGGAGCAGTGAAGATGTTAAAAGTAGAATAGCCAAGGCTCATGGTGTTTTTTCACAGTTAAAAAAAGTTTGGATGAATAGGAAGATAAGTCTGCAAACCAAGAATAGAATATTAGAAGCTACAGTGATGACAGTAGTCAAATATGGCTCTGAAGCATGGGCACTTCGAAAAGCGGATGAAGATTTGTTAGATGTTTTCCAGAGAAATTGCTTAAGGATTGTTCTCGGTACCCGGCTTATTGACCGTATTTGAAACAATAGGCTGTACAAAAACGCGGTTCAATATCGCTCTCTAGGGCTATAAAGAAAGAAAGGATGAGGTGGCTAGGGCACGTTGTTCGGATGAAGGATGACAGATTGCCAAAGATTTTTCTTTTCGGCCAACCGTCTAGGGCTAAACGGAAAGCAGGTTGTCCTCGTTTGGGGTGGGAGGACGTCATAAAGAAAGATTTAAAGGAAATGGGAACTTCGTGGGAGGGTTTAAAAAGGGATGCTTGAATAGATTGGGATGGAGGAGGAGCGTGCGTAGCTGTGTTGGCCTCAGGCGGCTTGGTGCTGCGGTGGGTTGTTAATAGTAGTATTAGTATTCTTCCTTGGTGGGCTGGGATAATCAGTTGGCTAGGATGCAAATTTATCAATATTGGTCAGGACTTATCCTTATTCGTTTTTTACGGATTTTTTTTTACAGGAAAAAAAAGATTCTATGGGGACTACCCATCATTGTCTTTTTACTTAAGTACATAGGCAAAACACAGCTTTCTGCGATTCAAGACCAACAAAAACACAGACCCAAGCTTGTCAGCCAACAATGCATCCCATGCAAAATTCGGCCTACACAAATTGACCCCTACACAACTATATACTCTTCTGTCGGCTCTGGGACAAAGATTAGCTCTACCGCGTCAAAGCCGTTGCCCATGACCGTGCCTCATGGAAGATCTCTGTTAGCAAAATGATGGATACGAGGTGGGGAGGAGCAACTTCCAGTTCCTGTCAAAAGAACAGCAATAGTAATGTTTTCTACTCAATAGCCTGTAAAACTTCACCCCAGTACTTTACTGTCCATGTTCGCCTCAAACCCAATAAACGCATAACCGACTAACGGAACGCGCAAAAACTGCTATCCAGAATTTCTGGATATCTTTTCAAACCTTCAACAGGAAAAGCCTAAAATATGTCATGCTGTTTTGCTTTTTAATCTTGCTAGAATGAGGTACTATAAAAGTGAAACTCTGCAAAAATAAATAAATAAAGAATTAGAAACGATCTTGCGTTCGCAAGTTTTACTTTAAATCGTGATTCTGCATGGTTCCAAACGATTTACTTTTATAATGCTGAATTG
This sequence comes from Artemia sinica, assembly GCA_027921565.1. Lineage (NCBI taxonomy): Eukaryota > Metazoa > Arthropoda > Branchiopoda > Anostraca > Artemiidae > Artemia > Artemia sinica. Next base: position 68,632,396 of record CM051262.1, read on the forward strand.
CGCTTAAACTGCTTGGATAAGAAATCGGTAAATTTTTAGTTTTATTTAAAGGGGTAGAAATAATTTCAGATTAGTCTAGTAGTCAGTGGGGCAACCAATATAATAGAATATGATTAGTTACTTATCTATGGCAGTTATTTTCACATCTAGCGTCTTGGGTTTGCCATTCGAAGACGAAAGCATGTCGAAGAATCGGAATAACGGGGGGAACTTAGTAGGGAAGCCCCAGAAAAGACCATCATACTTATATGTAGACAGTGAAAGTTCCAATCAAGAATCTGAGCAAATAGAGGAACGAGGATATAACACATATATATCTGACGCAAAAGCCCCCACTGTTGAAAAAGAGGCTGAAGGAAAAGAGCTATTATCCTTATTGAAGGAAAACAATGATCTTGAGCCCTCCCCATTGGATCCTAGGGAAGCATTTAGACCGGAGATTGTCAATATAAAAAATATTGAAGTTGAACCTCGATTGGAACCACGCCTTGATACAAAGATGGATTTTGTCAGCGAAGAGCCGGAGTTTACTGGGGACGATCACCTACAGTCTAGCGATTGGAAACAAATTATTCCAGGAGCTCCTAAGCCCATAGTAGGAATATCTGAGAGCGAAGATACGCCCCTTAGCTCCAAAGATTCACCTTGGAAAGACTTTATCAACATCGATCTTGCAGGAGAGTCAGCTAAAATCGAGCAGCCTGGAGAGCAAAAGGTATGGTTAATGACCCTTTTTAATCTAACACCACATCTGAAACTTCATAAATGATTTTTCAGGTGATAATTCCTAAAGTTTTCAGGAAAGGGGGAGGAGGGGCTCATTGAAAAATATTTGTCCTTGAGGGCTTCCTCTATCCCCTTCATCTTTGTGAAGATATACAGATGAATATAACGAAGCGAGTGAAAATCTCTTTCCATGTTGATCTGAAGAAAGTTTCCAGAAAAATTGAAAAATTTGCCCTTTTTGAAGCTTCAGACCCCCCTCTTAAAAAAAAATACATTAGCTTTTATAGTCACCCGAAATGAGGAACAGATATTTAGTTCTTGTCAAAATACTTACCCATTATGATTTACTTTTAGAAGTCTTAGCTCAAAAGTTGTTGAAAGGTTCTCGATATTTCATTCTTCTAGGTCGTGAATAAAGTAGGGAAACTAGCAAATTCTTCCTTCCCTATTTTTTCTATTCTTACTAAAACTATTTGTTTCATCGCGAAAATGATCTGAAGACTGTAAATAGCTATTTTAATAGTTGTATTATCTATTGCAAAAAGCTGTTTTGTTTATTTTGTTAATGCTCGACATGTGCCGTAGTAATCACGCCCATTACTCTTTACTCTTTCTCATAACCTCATTTGTAAAATTCAACACATAAGTAACGGGTTAAATTTCTAATCAAGACAGTATGAAAAAAACGACCTTGGAAAAAAGGTATGACAGTTTTGGGAATTTTTTATTTTATTTTTCACCGTCTTGATTAACAATTTTAACCGCTGTTTACATATTTTACTTAATTGTAAGGCTTCTCGAAAGCTTTATTAAGTTCATGGTATGTTATAGTGCTCCGTATTCAAACGGCATTCTATAGTTCAAGATTTTTACAGTGTTCTCAGTATTCGGTATTTTACAGTATTTTGTATCAAAAACTTCTCTAGGAGGTTCATTGTAACAAATTGCAAGTAAAGAGCGATCTCTGACAATGGTAGCTGAAACTGTAAAAACTAGAAGTTCAGAAATAATCCATACGCTACATCAAAACAATCGCATATTGTGCTGATTTTGAATACTTAAAATTTATGAAGTTTAAGTGATAAGATTTTTATCAAAATTGCAACAATAAAATTTGGAACGCCCAATATACCCATGATTGAATTTTCAAGTCCCTTGACAACAAAAATACGAAATTTCATGTCCAGGTTGCATACCTTGTGTTCTTATACTTTTTTTTTATCTTTTTACGAGGGACGATCATTTTGAACCAGAGCCGCAAAAATTCAGGAGGGATCCCATTCGCAAAAATTCAGGAGGGATCCCATTCTAACGGAAACTATAAGTTTTAGTGCCCTTTTTAGCGCTCAAAAAAGATCAGACGGCGAGAAGGTCAAAATCTAGAAATATATCATCTAAGGAAGGGTGGCCCATGCAGCCATCGGGGCAAGAGCTCAAAGTTATGAAGAATTTTACATTTTACATAAAATAATTACTACATAAGCCTTCAAAGCATGTTAGGCTAATTATTCATTGTCGAATTCAAGATCTTGCTAATATTTCGATTAAGAGTAATTTAGGCTATTTTAAAAACATATCCAGAAAACCACCCCAAGTTATGCAAATAACTTAAGTTTGAATGGCCCTTTTTATGGAAAAAGATTGTCAGAGAACGGAACTAGGAAGGTGAGAATGTTATGCCTGTTTAGAGTTTGGATCCGACAAAATTTTATGATTCCAAGGACTTTCCTTTTCTTACGCAATTAATTTAAAAAACGTCTTTGACAAAACAAGTTTCTCAAAGAAAAGTAAAAAGCTCCATCAAGCCAACAATGAGCAGAAATAAAGTCAAATAATCTTCCAAGCATAAAATTACCACAAATCACTATCAATAAATAAATGAAACTCAAAACGAACAGAAATTACAATAAATAGTCGAATCAAATTCAAAACGAGCAAAAACTAACAAGCGTAAGGCCGATAACCCCCATGCCTTTATCAAGAACAGAACAAATTTAGGCTTTACTGAAAACAAAATCCGTTTTAAATGTTTTCATTTTCTTACTACCATAGATAAAAAAATTTCAGTAAAGCGCAAATTATGTTTTGGTCTTGAGAAGGCATTGGGATTATCGGTCCTACGCATGTTCATTTTTCTCGTTTTGAGTTTGACTCGACTATTTATTGTAATTTTTGTTCGTTTTGAGTTTCATTTATTTATTAATGGTGATTTGTGGTAATTTTACGCTCGGAAGATTATTTGACTTTATTTTTGCTCATTTTTGGCTTAATGGAGCTCTTCACTTTTTTTTGAAAAACTTGTTTTGTGGAAAAAGTTTTTGTAAATAATTTCTGTTCGTTTTTATTGACATAGTCTTATCATAGAAAAAAATAATAATTTTATATCTTTTCAGTTTTTTTCTATAAGAATCCATACTTTGGGTTGCTATTTGTATATTCGAAAAACTTTTTCAACATTTTTAAATCCTGACACCAACAGTATTATTTAATTTAATTTTATAACTGACCTGTAAGTTGACCTGTAAAAAAAAACTTAAGGTTATTCCCAAAAGATTTTATCTATGCTCTTTGACAACCTGGATACACTTACACTCTTTTTATTTATTTAAATTGTAAGAGCAGAAGTAGTAATAGTACAAGCCCTAAACGTTTCAAATACCACCAGTTGTTTTCGATATATTGCTGAGGTGTCTTATTAGGAACCAAAAATACAATGCCTTTTGATTTAGTTTTAAGCAACATTTAGTTTTAAAGCATAATAGGGCAATTGCATAATTTTGGGAGGTTGACAGGACCAATATCCCTAAAGACAAAGTTGCTGGACCGTTCAACTATGCTGAACAAAAGGACTGTCTCAAAATTTTAAGTGGATGCATTTAGAAAGTGAATGTGCTTGAGAGAAGGGCAGCTCACCATGCAATTTATTTTTACTCTTAAAAAGGGCACCTGAACTTTTAATTTTGAATCTAATTAGCTGCTTTAAAAGTTTCAATGATATTTCTAGCTATTATAGAGTGGTGCTGTCTATGATATTATTTATATGCCCTTTTGAAAACCTGTCTGTATACAGTTTTATCGTTTAATTGAAACTCCTCCTAAATGTTACCTAAAAGTTCCACCTTGATACCCTTAGCGTCATTAGTTACAGTAACTGTAGTGGTAGTATTAAAAGTATACAAATAACGTCTTTTGTCTAGTTAAAAATCCCTCCACAACTTACCCTTAAAGGTCTAACTTAATAATGTAAGTTGTTCTTCAGATATTGCTTTGTCACTTTTTTGAAAATCACATAATTACAGTTTGTTTTAATTTAGTTCGCATTCCTTCTAAATATCATAGGCAGCCCAATCGCGCTGCCTAAGTAAAGAACGATGATGGCACAATGTATTATTTTTTTTCCATACCAGGGCACTTCGTTTCGAAGGAGTTGTCGTAGAAACTTCGAAAAGGGCTCATTCATTTTGAAATTGGAGCGGCTAATGCCCTTTTTGATAGTCGAGAGTGATTGGAGGGCAACTAGCCCCCCCACGCCCACCATTCCCCCAAACTTATCCAATCAAAATTTTTAGATAGCCATTTGTTTCAGCGTAGTTGATTTCCAGATAGAAAATATATTTTTGAGGAGGGCACTCCCCCAAAACCCTCAGGGCAAGGGTTTTAAGTTATGCCCTGGGGGCATATAAAAACGATGTTGGCACAATGTGTTATTTATTATTTTTTTCCCCTTTAGAGTAGGGCACTTCGTGTCGAAGAAGTTGTCGTATAAACTTCGAAAAGGGCTCATTCAATTGGAAATTGGAGTGGCTTGTGCCCTTTTTAATAGTCGAAAGTAATTGGAAGGCGACTAACACCCCTTCCACGCCCACTATTTCCCGAAACACATAATCAAAATTTTGAGATAGCCATTTTGTTCAAAGTAGTTGATTTCTGATAGAAATTATGTTTGTGAGGAGGACACTCCCCCACAGCCCTCAGGACAAGGATTGTAAGTTATGACCTGGGGGCATATAAGGTTTTTAAAGAAGGTGTTGTCGTAGAAACTTCAAAACACGCTCATTTGATTGGAAATTCAAAGGGCTAGTGCCCTTTTTATTAGTCAAAAGTGATTTGAGGGCAACTAAACCCCCTCTCACGCCCACCTTTTCCCCAAACATATCCAATCAAAATTTTGAGATAGCCATTTTATTCAACGTAGTTTTAAGTTCTAGAAATTTGGTCTTTAAGGATGACATCCCCCCCCCAGAGCACTCAGGGATAGGGTTGTAAGTTATGCCCTGGAGGCATATAAGGTTTTTATAGAACATGTTGTCGTAGAAACTTCAAAAAGGGCTCATTCGATTGGAAATTGAAATGGATAGTGCCCTTTTTAATAGTCGAAAATGATTGGAAGGTAACTAACACCCCTTCCACGCCCACCATTTCCCCAAACACATCCAATAAAAATTTTGATATAGCCATTTTGTTCCACGAGTTCAAAGTTTTGGAAATTCTACCTTTGAGCTGGACACTCCCCCCAAAGTCTTCAGGGCAAGGGTTATAAGTTATGCTCTGGGGGCATATAAGGTTTTATTGAAATCTTTGTCGTAGAAACTTGAAAAAGGGCTGATTCGATTGGAAATTCAAAGGGCTAGTGCCCTTTTTAATAGTCGAAAGTGATTTGAGGGCAACTAAACCCCCTCTCACGCCCACCTTTTCCACCTTTTAAGGTTTTTATATAGAAAGTTGTTGTAAAAATCATAGGCAGAGCAACCGCGCTGCCTAAGTAAAGAACGATGTTGGCACAATGTATTATTATTATTATTATTTTTTTTTTTTTTTGTCTTTTTTCCATACCAGGGCACTTCGTATCGAAGGATTTGTCGTAGAAACTTCAAAAAGGGCTCATTCGATTGGAACTTGGAGTGGCTAGTGCCCTTTTTAATAGTCGAAAGTGGCTCGAGGGCAACTAGCCCCCCCCCATGTCCATCATTACCCCAAACACATCCAATCAAAATTTTGAGATAGCCATTTTGTACAGCGTAGTTGATTTCCAGATAGAAAATATATTTTCGAGCAAGACACTCTCCCATAACCCTCAGGGCAAGGGTTTTAAGTTATGCCCTGGGGGCATATAAGAATGATTTTGGCACAATGTATTATTTTTTTCCCTTTAGAGCAGGGCCTTCCGTATCGAAGAAGTTGTCGTGGAAATTTCAAAAAGGGCTCATTCAATTGGAAATTGGAGTGGCTTGTGCCCTTTTTGATAGTCGAAAGTGATTGTAAGGCGACTAACACCCATTCCACGCCCACCATTACTCAAAACACCCAATCAATATTTTGAGATAGCCATTTTGTTCAGCGTAGTTGATTTCCAGATAGAAATTATGTTTTTGAGGAGGACACTCCCCCACAGCCCTCAGGGTTAAGGGTTGTAAGTTATGCCCTGGGGGCATATAAGCTTTTAAAGAAGGCGTTGTCGTAGAAACTTCAAAAAAGGTTCATTCGTTTGGAAATTCAAAGGGCTAGTGCCCTTTCTAATAGTCGAAAGTGATTGAAGGGCAACTAACCCCCCTCTTACGCCCACCTTTCCCCCAAACATATCCAATCAAAATTTTGAGATAGCCGTTTTATTCAACGTAATTTTAAGTTCTAGAAATTAGGTCTTTGAGGATGACAACCCCCCACAGCCCTCGGGGTAAGGGTTGTAAGTTATGCCCTGGGGGCATATAAGGTTTTTATTGAATGCGTTGTCGTAGAAACTTCAAAAAAGCTCATTCAATTGAAAATTGAAAGGTCTAGTGCCTTTTTTAATAGTCGAAAGTGATTTGAGGGCAACTAAGCCCCCTCTCACGCCCACCTTTTCCACCTTTTAAGGTTTTTATATAGAAAGTTGAGGTAAAAATCATAGGCAGAGCAACCGCGCTGCCTAAGTAAAGAACGATGTTGGCACAATGTATTATTATTATTATTTTTTTTTGTCTTTTTTCCATACCAGGGCACTTCGTATCGAAGGATTTGTCGTAGAAACTTCAAAAAGGGCTCATTCGATTGGAACTTGGAGTGGCTAGTGCCCTTTTTAATAGTCGAAAGTGGCTGGAGGGCGACTAGCCCCCCCCCCCCCATGCCCATCATTACCCCAAACACATCCAATCAAAATTTTTAGATAGTCATTTTGTTCAGCGTTGTTGATTTCCAGATACAAAATATATTTTCGAGCAAGACACTCTCCCATAACCCTCAGGGCAAGGGTTTTAAGTTATGCCCTGGAGGCATATAAGAACGATGTTGGCACAATGTATTATTTTTTTTTCCTTTAGAGCAGGGCCTTCCGTATCGAAGAAGTTGTCGTAGAAATTTCAAAAAGGGCTCATTCAATTGGAAATTGGAGTGGCTTGTGCCATTTTTGATAGTCGAAAGTGATTGTAAGGCGACTAAAACCCCTTCCACGCCCACCATTACTCAAAACATCCAATCAATATTTTGAGATAGCCATTTTGTTCAGCGTAGATGATTTCCACATAGAAATTATGTTTTTGATGAGGACACTCCCCCCCAGCCCTCAGGGTTAAGGGTTGTAAGTTATGCCCTGGGGGCATATAAGCTTTTAAAGAAGGCGTTGTCGTAGAAACTTCAAAAAAGGTTCATTCGTTTGGAAATTCAAAGGGCTAGTGCCCTTTTTAATATTCGAAAGTGATTGAAGGGCAACTAACCCCCCTCTTACGCCCACCTTTCCCCCAAACATATCCAATCAAAATTTTGAGATAGCCGTTTTATTCAACGTAATTTTAAGTTCTAGAAATTAGGTCTTTGAGGATGACAACCCCCCACAGCCCACAGGGCAAGGGTTGTAAGTTATGCCCTGGGGGCATATAAGGTTTTTATAGAAGGCGTTGTCGTAGAAACTTCAAAAAAGGCTCATTCGATTGGGAATTGAAATGGCTAGTGCCCTTTTTAATAGTCGAAAATGGTTGGAAGGCAACTAACACCCCTTCCACACCCACCATTTCCCCAAAGACATCCAATAAAAATTTTGAGATAGCCATTATGTTCCACGCAGTTCAAAGTTCAGGAATTTCTACCTTTGAGCAGGATACTCCCCCCACAATCTTTAGGGCAAGGATTATAAGTTATGCACTGGGGACATATAAGGTTTTTATTGAAATCTTTGTCGTAGAAACTTGAAAAAGGGTTCCTTCAATTGGAAATTCAAAGAGCTAGTGCCCTTTTTAATAGTCGAAAGTGATTTGTGGGCAACCAACCCCCCTCTCACGCCCACCTTTTCCCCAAACACATCCAATCAAAATTTTTAGATAGCCATTTTATTCAACATAGTTAAAAGTTTTTTGAAATTAAGTCTTTAAGGATGACAAACTCTCCCCACCATAGCCCTTAGGGCAAGGGTTGTAAGTTATGCCCTGGGGGCATATAAGGTTTTTATTAAAAGCGTTGTCGTAGAAACTTCAAAAAAGCTCATCCAATTGAAAATTGAAAGGGCTAGTGCCTTTTTTAATAGTCGAAAGTGATTTGAGGGCAACTAAACCCCCTCTCACGCCCACCTTTTTCACCTTTTAAGGTTTTGATATAGAAAGTTGAGGTAAAAATCATAGGCAGAGCAACCGCGCTGCCTAAGTAAAGAACGATGTTGGCACAATGTATTATTATTATTATTTTTTTTTTTTTGTCTTTTTTCCATACCAGGGCACTTCGTATCGAAGGATTTGTCGTAGAAACTTCAAAAAGGGCTCATTCGATTGGAACTTGGAGTGGCTAGTGCTCTTTTTAATAGTCAAAAGTGGCTGGAGGGCGACTAGCCCCCCCCCCCATGCCCATCATTACCCCAAACACATCCAATCAAAATTTTTAGATAGCCATTTTGTTCAGCGTTGTTGATTTCCAGATAGAAAATATATTTTCGAGCAAGACACTCTCCCATAACCCTCAGGGCAAGGGTTTTAAGTTATGCCCTGGAGGCATATAAGAACGATGTTGGCACAATGTATTATTTTTTTTCCTTTAGAGCAGGGCCTTCCGTATCGAAGAAGTTGTCGTAGAAATTTCAAAAAGGGCTCATTCAATTGGAAATTGTAGTGGCTTTTTCCATTTTTGATAGTCGAAAGTGATTGTAAGGCGACTAAAACCCCTTCCACGCCCACCATTACTCAAAACATCCAATCAATATTTTGAGATAGCCATTTTTTCAGCGTAGTTGATTTCCACATAGAAATTATGTTTTTGAGGAGGACACCCCCCCACAGCCCTCAGGGTTAAGGGTTGTAAGTTATGCCCTGGGGGCATATAAGCTTTTAAAGAAGGCGCTGTCGTAGAAACTTCAACAAAGGTTCATTCGACTGGAAATTCAAAGGGCTGGTGCCCTTTTTAATAGTCGAAAGTGATTGAAGGGCAACTAACCCCCCTCTTACGCCCACCTTTCCCCCAAACATATCCAATCAAAATTTTGAGATAGCCGTTTTATTCAACGTAGTTTTAAGTTCTGGAAATTAGGTCTCTGAGGATGACAATCCCCCACAGCCCTCAGGGCAAGGGTTGTAAGTTATGCCCTGGGGGCATATAAGGTTTTTATTGAATGTGTTGTCGTAGAAACTTCAAAAAAGGCACATTCGATTGGGAATTGAAATGGCTAGTGCCCTTTTTAATAGTCAAAAATGGTTGGAAGGCAACTAACACCCCTTCCACACCCACCACTTCCCCAAAGACATCCAATAAAAATTTTGAGATAGCCATTATGTTACACGCAGTTCAAAGTCCAGGAAATTCTACCTTTGAGCAGGACACTCTCCCCACAGTCTTTAGGGCAAGGATTATAAGTTATGCCCTGGGGGCATGTAAGGTTTTTATTGAAATCTTTGTGGTAAAAACTTGAAAAGGGGTTCATTCGATGGAAATTCAAAGGGCTAGTGCCCTTTTTAATAGTCGAAAGTGATTTGAGGGCAACCAACCCCCTTCTCACGCCCACCTTTTCCCCAAACACATACAATCAAAATTTTTAGATAGCCATTTTATTCAACGTAGTTGAAAGTTTTTTGAAATTAGGTCTTTAAGGATGACAAACCCTCCCCACCATAGCCCTCAGGGCAAGGGTTGTAAGTTAGGCCCTGGGGGCATATAAGGTTTTTATTGAAAGCGTTGTCGTAGAAACTTCAAAAAAGCTCATTTGATTGAAAATTGAAAGGGCTAGTGCCTTTTTTAATAGTTGAAAGTAGTTGCAGAGCAACTAACGCCCCAATCACGCCCACCATTTTCCCAAACACCTCCAACCAAAATTTTGAGATATCCATTTTGTTCAACATAGTTGAAAGTACTGGAAATTAGGTCTTTTAGGATGATAACCCCCTCAGAGCCCTCAGTGGAAATTGCCCTTTTTAATAGTCGAAAGTGATTGGAGAGTAACTACCCCCCCCCCCCTCTAACACCCACCATTCCTCCAAACACATCCAATCAAAATTTTCAGATAGCCATTATGTTCAAAGTAGTAGAAAGTTCTGAAAATTTTGTCTTTGAGAATGACAGCCCCCCCAGCCATCGGGGCAAGGGTTGTAAGTTATTGCCTGGGGGCATATAAGGTTTTTATTGAAAGTATTGTCGTAGAAACTTCAAAAGGGCTCATTTGATTGAAAATTGAAAGGGCTAGTGCCTTTTTTAATAGTTGAAAGTAGTTGCAGAGCAACTAACGCCCCACTCACGCCCACCATTTCCCCAAACACACCCAATCAAAATTTTGAGATTGCCATTTTGTTTAAAGTAGTTGAAAGTTCTGGAAATTAGGTCTTAGAGGATGACAACCACCCTAACAGCCCTTAGCGTAAGGGTTGTAATTTATGCCCTGGGGGTATATAAGGTGTTTATAGAAAGCCTTGTCGTTTCAAAAAGTGATCATCGATTGGAAATCGAAAGTTCTAGTGCCCTTTTTAATAGTCAAAAGTGATTGGAAGGCTTGAAATTTTTATAGCAAAGATCGATGTGAGTATAATGTATTATTTTTTGTTGTTATTGTTTAGACCAGGGCACTTCGTATCGAAGGAATTGTCGTAGGAACTTCGAAAAGGGCTCAATCGATTGAAAATAGAAAGGGCTGATGCCCTTTTTAATAGTCAGAAGTGATGGAGGGCAACTAATCCCCCTCCCATGCCCACCTTCTCATTTGCCCATTATGTTTAAAGACGTAGATAATTTCGGAGACCACACTGCCTTTCCATGACGATAAATAAAAGTTCAAATAGGGATAAAATCCTTTTAATAGACAGTGTTTTTTATAACAGTGATAGAAATTCACAAAAATACCAGATATTTCGGTCACATATACAGTGACCGTCATCAGTAGTAAAACTAAAATAAAACAATTTAAAACAAAAGTTTATATACTAAATCAAATAACACTACATATTGTTTGAATCTCTAATTCTTTTCAAAGCAAAGGCGGAAGCTATTCTCTTTGACCTTCTTGGATTCGGTTCATTAGCGTTCAATGATATAACATTTGGACAAAGGTCAACTACATTGGGTGAATTGAACTTTACTCTGTCAGATTTTAATAAATTATCATAGATAGAGTCCAGCCCATATTCACCTGTATCCCGATTCAAAGCAATATTCTTGAATAAGATTTTCTTTATTTCAAGAATTTCACGAAAATTTTGCTTTAAACCCCGATCCCTAGAAATCAAAGAGACATTCTCGAACAAAATAAAATGGTCTGGAAAATTAAAAATATGTTCTGAAAGGGCTGAAGTGAAATCTTCAGACTTAGAATCTTGCTTTAAAGCCGAAGAAATAGAATCTTTGTGTTGTAATAATCTCATTTCCAAACTCTGGTTAGTACGTCCCACATATGAGCTTCCACAAGTACATGGGATCTTGGGGCAACAAAGTGGGGTTTATCAGATCCCATGTACTTGTGGAAGTCCTTATTTTGTAAAAACACAAGCTTAACAACCTGTGTTGGCATAGTGTATTTCAAATTAGTTGCATTCAGTTTCTATATATCCCGATTTTTTCTCCTTAATATCCGTAGTTTTAATAGCAGCAGTAGTAGTAGTAGTAGCAGTAGAATTTATTGCAGTAGCTTAAGCTATAGTGGCAGTAGTAGTAATAATGGTAACAGTAGTAGTAGTATGAGTAGAAGCAGTAGCATTAGGACGCAAATATTTTCTTTTGGTTAGTTCAATATCCCTAACAACAAACCCTGTTACTTTCAACTTCACACACCAAACTGTTCCTAAGATATTGCTGTTACACCCTTTTGACAACCTGCATACAGATGGCGTGTTGTGATTCAGTTCACCTTCCCCACTCAAAATTTCTTGAAAATTTCACCTTTCTACCCTTAAGCATAGTTGTAATAGTAGTCACATTAGTATTGATATTAATAGTAATTAATAAAAAAAACTTTTTCCAAAAAGTTTTTCAATGAAAAGTAAAGAACTCCACTAAACCAAAAATGAGCAAAAATAAAATCAAATAATCTACCAAGCGTGAAACTACCACAAATAAGCATCGATAAATAAATGAAGCCCAAAACGAACAGAAATTACAATAAATAACCGAGTCAAACTCAAAACGAGCAGAAATTAACATGATTAGGGTTCAAAACCCCCAAGGCCAGAATGCCAAGTGCCTTCCCAAGGCCAGAATATAATTTGCACTTAAATCAAAAAATATAAATGTTTTTACTTTTATAACTTTAATAAATCAAATAATATTAACATTTTGATTACTAAATATCAGTATATGCATATTAAACTGACAATGCACATTCAGTTGTATTTTTTTTCCAGTAAAGTGATGTGATTTCAGTAAAGGGATGTGGGGGGAGTGTCATCCTCTTAGATATAAATTCTGGACCTTTCAACTACTTTGAACAAAATGGCTATCTCAAAATTTTGATTGGATGTGTTTGGGGAAAAAGTGGGCGTGAGAGGGGGGTTAGTTGCTCTCCAATCACTTTCGACTATTAAAAAGGGCACTAGCCATTTCAATTTCCAATCAAATGAGCCCTGAAATTTCTATGACAACACTTTCTATAAAAAAAGCCTTATATGTCCCCAGGGCATAACTTACAACCCTTGCCCTGAATGCTGTGGGGGGAGTGTCATCCTCAAAAACATAATTTCCAGACTTTTTAATTACGTCGAACAAAATGGCCATCTCCAAATTTTGATTGGACGTGTTTGGGGAAATGGTGGGTGTGAGAGGGGTGTTAGTTATCCTCTAATCAACTCGACTATTAAAAAGGGTACAAACCCTTCTAATTTCCAATTGAATGAGCCCTTTTTGAAGTTTCTAAAACATCACTACCTATAAAAACCTTATAAGCCCCCAGGGCATAACTTACAACAGTTCCCCGAGGGCTCTGAGGGAGGTTATCATTCTCAAAGACCTAATTTCTAAAACTTTTAACTACGTTGAACAAAATAGCTATCTAAAAATTTTGATTTGATGTGTTTGGGGAAAAGGTGGGCGTGAGAGAGGGGGCATAGTTGCCCTCCAATCACTTTCGACTATTAAAAGGGCACTATCCTTTTGAATTTCCAATCGAATGAGTCCTTTTCCAAGTTTCTACGACAAAGCTTTCAATAAAAACCTTACATGCCACCAGGGCATAACTTACAACCCTTACCCTGAGGGATGTGGGGGAGTATCATCCTCTTATATATAACTTCCGGACCTTTCAACTACTTTGAACAAAACGGCTATCTCAAAATTTTTATTGGATGTGTTTGGGGAAAAGGTGGGCGTGAGAGAGGGGTTAGTGTCCCTCCAATCACTTTCGACTCTTAAAAAGGGCCCTAGCCATTTCAATTTCCAGTCAAATGAGCGCTGGAGTTTCTACGACAACACTTTCTATAAAAAACCTTATATGCCCCCAGGGCATAACTTACAACCCTTGCCCTGAGGGCTGTGGGGGGGGGGGGAGGTTGTCATTCTTAAAGACCTAATTTCCAAAACGTTCAACTACGTTGAACAAAATGGATGTCTCAAAATTTTGGTTGTATGTGTTTGGGGAAAAGGTGGGCGTGGGAGAGGGGTTAGTGTCCCTCCAATCACTTTCGACTGTTAAAAAGGGCACTAGCCCTTTGAATTTCCAATCTAATGAGCCCTTTTGGAAGTTTCTATGACAAAGCTTTCTATAAACACCTTATATGCCCCCAGGGCATAAATTATAACCCTTGCCCTGAGGGCTCTGGGGGAGGTTCCTCCTTAAAAACATAATTTCTATCTGGAAATCAACTACGCTGAACAAAATGGCTATCTCAAAATTTTGATTGGATGTGTTTGGGGAAATGGTTGGCGTGGAAGGGGTGTTAGTTGCCTTCCAATCACTTTCGACTATTAAAAATCGCACAAGCCACTGCAATTTCCCACCGAATGAGCCCTTTTCGAAGTTTCTACGACAACTTCTTCGATACGAAGTGCCCTGGTCTAAGACCAAGAAACCCAAAAAAAAATAATAATAGTAATAATACATTGCGCCCACATCGTTCTTTACTTAGGCAGCGCTGCCTTTGATAGTATTGAATTGCGGTAGTACTACTAGCAGCAGTAGAACTAACATATTGTCTTTTGGTCAGTAGAACATCCCTCTCATCCAGTCCTGGAAGTTTCAACTTAATACAATTAACCATTGCTATGACATTGCTGATATGTCCTTTTGATAACCTGTATGTTCAGATACTTCTTGAAATTTTATCTGAATGATCTTAGCCACAGTTTATAGAATTAGCAGTATGATCATTCTCTATCTCTCCCATTATAAAAACCCGGACAGGGGTGCGAGTGCTCCGGAGAACGTTTTTGCAGATAGAAACATAGGCGTTATCAGATCTTTTCGCGGGTAGACAAGTCAGATTTCTCTTGGACACGAAACAAGTGGAAACCCGCTATTACGAATAATGCACTTGGTAACCATTTCTCAGTGATTGACGCTAACAAACTAATCTGCTAAGGCAGAAACAAGTGGGAGGAGCTTTTTGTTCGCACCGAGACCGAAGACCAGAAATTATCTGCGATAAGCTTACTGTCTATAAACTGTGATCTTAGCCTTGCAAGTGGTCGCAATAGAAGTAGTAGTAGTAGTAGTAAATGCAGCAGTAACAGTAGTGTGCACGTATTGCCTTTTGGTGAGATGATCTTCCCCTTTAAGCATTATCTGAAAGTTCCAACTTAATGCCCAAATCAATTCTTGAGACACGCTATTTTGACAAATTGCATGCACATAGCGTCTTTTGATTTAGTTTGAGTTTCCCTTCAATACTGTAAATGGAGTAGTCTGGTAGTAGTAGTGGTGGTAGTATTGGTAGTATGCAAATATTGCCTTTTTGATCATATCCCTTATCATTTCCTAAATTTTCTAAATTAATATACTCAGTTATTCCTGTTACACCCTTTTGACAACCCTTATATATATATAACGTGTTTTGATTTAGTTCAACACTCCACTCAACATTCTCTGAAAGGCTCACCTGAATGCCCTTCGTCTTCTTGAAAAGTAAAGTTCAAACATGCATAACTTTCTCAATAACATACACTATGTGTAAACAATGAACAAATTGCCTAGCTTACAGCCCTTGTCCTGAGGACTGTGGGGAGGTTAACATCCCCAAAGAAATACTTACTGGACCTTTCGACAATAAGGAAAAAAAAATCTCTTAAAATTTTTATCTAATATGTTTTAGGGAACGATAGGCTTGGGGGGGGGGCTGATGGCCCTTCATTCATTTTTGACTGCTAAAATGGGCACTAAAACTTTCGACTTCCAATCAAATGAGATCCATCCGATCCAAAGCTTATATGACCACCCGTTCCATAAAAACCTTATATGTCCCGTGGCATAACATAAAACCTTTGCCCATGGTCTCTGGGGGATTGTGTCCACCCTAAAGACATTGCTATATGATTTTTGGGCTAACTCACAATTTCAGTAGAATAAATTTCGGTAAAAGAGGATGACAGGGAGGGGGGGGGGCTAGTTAATCTCCATCATGTTTGACTCTTAGAATGGAACTAGAACTATACATTTCCAATCAAATGAGCCTCTTCTAAAGTTCACACGACCGCCCCTTCTATAAAAAACCTTATATGCCCCTGGGGCATAACTTACAGCCCATCCCCCAAACTCTGGGGGATTCTGTCAATCGCAAAGGCCTTATTTTTTGAACAAATGGCTATCTCAAAATTTCTATTGGATGCATTTGTGAAAAATACGACATGGGAGTCGGCTGCCCTCTGATCACTTTGACTCATAAAAAAGGCACTAGAACAACTGATTTCCACTCAAATGATCCCATTCCGGAGTCTTTAAGACCACACTTTCCATAAAAACCTAAAACGCCCTTGGGATAGAACTTACAACCCTTGGGCTGAGGGTTGTGGGGGGGGGGGGGGTACGTCATCCTCAAAGACACAATTTCCAGACCTTTCAACTACGCTGAACAAAATGGCTATCTCAAAATTTTAATTAGATGTGTTTTGGGAATTGATAGACGTTGGGGGGGGGGGGGAGGGCTGGTTGCCCTCCCATCACTTTTGACTATTAAAAAGGGCACTAGCCCTTTCAATTTCCTATCGAATGAGCCTTTTTGGAAGTTTCTACGACAACAAATGGCCATCTCAAAATTTCTATGGAGGGCGGGTTGCCCTCCCATCACTTTTGACTATTAAAAAGGGCACTGGCTCTTTCAATTTCCTATCGAATGAGCCTTTTTAGAAGTTTCTACGACAACAAATGGCCATCTCAAAATTTCTATCAGATGCATTTCGGGAAAACACAAGGTGTGGGGGGGTATCCACCCTCCAATTACTCTAAATCTTAAAAAGGGCAATAGAACTTCTGGTTGCCAATCCAATGAGCCCCCTCCAAAGTTTATACGATCACCTTGTATATACAAATCCTGTATGCCCCACGGGCATAACTTACAACTCTTGCCCTGAGGTATGTGGGGGTGGGTGTCATCCTCAAAGACATAATTTTCGGGCCTTTCAAATACATGAAACAAAATGGCTGTTTCAAAAGTTTGATTGGATGTGTTCGGGAAAATGATGGGCGTGGGAGAGGGGCTAGTTGCCCTACAATCACTGTCGACTATTAAAATGGGCACTAGCCCTTCCGATTTCCAATCGAATGAGCCCTTTTCAAATTTTTACGACAACTTTTTCGGTACGAAGTGCCCTGGTCTAAAACAAACAACCAAACCAAAAAAAAAATAAAATAAAAAAATAATACATTGTACTTACATCACTCTTTACTTCGGCATCGCTATTGCGCTGCCTATGATTGAACAAATGATGTATTCTAGATAGAGGGAAAACAAGTAAGTTTTGAAAAAAATTGTAATGATTATTAGCGATTATGTTTTTAGTAATTTTGAAATAATTTTGTAAATTAAATTTGTAAATTCTGTAAATTAAAATTTTAAATCGCTATTATAAATAGTTTTGCAATAATTAGTTTTTAAAATCTTGAATTGAACATTGTGAGCCGATCTACTTGATGGACTCTGTGTCCTTCTCCTTTCTTTGTCCCCATAAGACTTGATCCTGAATGGAGCTGTTCGGATCGAGTTGCTGGGCGTAGGGGAGTTTCAATTGGGGAGCAATTTGATATTTAAAAAAAATGATATAAACTTATACACCTACTTTACAAAATTATTTACTTGAAACAAAATAAAAAAAAAATTATAAAAAAGATTATTTCGAACGAAAAAAAAGAAGGACGTTACGACACAAAACGGGCAGCAATTATATTGCATATAAGCAGGGCTGCTAACCCCTCAAATCTCAGGTGTTTAAGCTAAATTTATTTTCTACTTAAGTAAGTTGAAAGGCAGTCAGTAACTAAAACACTTGCAATCAACAACTAGCTGTGTTTATTGTGCTCTAAAATACTTTCAGTTATGTATTTTTTTTGTTTTATCTTTAGCTTAAACAGAAGAATCTAAGGGAAATTTCAGACACTCCCTCTCATGTACTGGATAATTTCTGCTCAATGAGTTTTAACGCCGTACTTTCGTCCAAAAAACATATTTTTTTTTTTTCATTCCAGTCCACACTTTTATGTTGAAAAAATTCAAAGAAAATTGCAGGGGTGCTCACAGGCCTTCGGAACATGTGTCGTTTTCCCTTCGAATCCAAAAATTGGGATAGCATCATGGTAATTTCAGGACTCAAAGCCGTCTAGACTCGGTTTTTTTTTGGGGGGGGGAGTCAATATCAATTAAGGTTTGTGCTCTATCATCTTCCATACACAACAGTTTTTCTAAAGCAACAGATTCAGCAATTAATATCCCCAACCCAGTATACAAGGAGGCACTGTCATGTCATCTATATTACTTTACTGATTTTCCTGACCACCAAAACTCGCTATCAGCATCCCGGTTATTGAATACCTTTAAATTCATTGGGTACCGAAAAACAAGCAGCTAAAACAAGTAAAAACAAGACCCATCAAGTTGAAACTGCTAAAAACAAGCAGGTTTTCAATGCATTTTTAACACCCTTATTAAAGAGTCAGTCTCATGCTCTACCGACTGAGCTTTTTAAAATCTAGGTTAGATGCGAATTTAATTGCCAGAGCTTTCTGACTCCGAGATGATAACGATTGATTTTTTTGCGTATATTTGAGAGGTTACGATGGCAGAACCATCACGTTCCACCTCAACGTCTCAAACCACATTAGTGCCTTAGAAGATGAACATCCTAAGGAATCACCTGTAGAAAAGAAATCTAATTCAGCAGTCGAAGCAAACTGACAGAAATTACAAAATATGCTCAAAGAGGTAGCAGATAAAACTCTAGGGATGCTGAAGCAAAGACGAAGACGGTAGATGTCTTAGGAGACTGCCTGAGGTCAAAGAAAAATATTAAAAAAAGTGACAAAAACGGACCTTGTCAGTTTATACCAAGATTAACCTACCAACACTAAATTTATACAAACACATAGCGAAGACATTAACATGTTACCGTCCCGCTATTCATCCAAAATTAAACATCTACACAAGCTATACCCTCAGTCGGAGAGGCGAGATGGACGGAAAGATAGGAAAACATGACTGTAGAGATACAAAAAGCTTCCAGCCTTTCAGATGCTAGGAAGGTATGCCAGCTGCTTTAAGAGTCCACAGGGAAGATATCACAGAGCTTAGCATCTATTAGAGTGGAGCAAGACTTTATCGTAACAAGTCAAGGTTAAACTGCAGATCGATGGAATTGTCACCTTGAGAATTTGTTATATTTTTGAAGCCATTCCCAGAGCCTCCCAAAGGTCTATCCTCAGGTCTAGCCCTTTAGCGAGGCTGAACTGCAGGAGGTAATCAAGAAACTAAAAAAAATAAAGCACCGACAGTAGGTTCAGTACTACGAAAATTGAGGAGGTAAAGTTTGTCACCTAAAAATGCTGTTGGAAAATTTGGGGAGCAGGGGGTATTTTCCAAAAATTGGAAAGTATCAACCATTATCACCATGTTCAAAAAAGGGGATACAACTGAAAAAAAGAACATCCAAGCGATATATGTCATGAAAGTAGACTTTCACTTCATAAGAAGACCGCTTTGGCAACTGAAAGATATCCTAATTCCTTCATGTGGTAGAAATGAAAAAAAAAAGTTTTTTCAACTGAAGATAAGCAGAACGTTAAAACTCAAAACGAACATAAATTATTACGTATATGAGGGGGCTTGCCCCCTCCTCAACACCTCACTCTTCACGCTAAAGTTTTTTAGTACTTTTAAGAAAGTTTCTTATTGTTCTAATTAAATGACCCTTGTGTTTCAAGAGTCTTTCTTAAAGAATTGGGGAAAACTTCAAACTTTAGCGTAAAGAGCGAGGTATTGAAAAGGGACAACCCCCTCGTTAACGTAATAGTTTCTGTTCGTTTTCAGTTTTAATGTTGCTCCTTACTTTCAGTTGAAAAAAAACATGTTTTTTTTAAACTTAATTTATGGTCGTCTTTTAAATAATACTGGGAAACCCATCTACCCCTACACTGAAAGATCCTCTAGACAATTCAATCCAGGTGAAAATTTACCCCAGACAATTACCCTTAACGTATTCACATGTAAAATTGAGTCGGCAAGGAGAAAGTAAGACAAATAAAAATAATTTCATATAAGAGTACTAGAAAATTCTCCCAGTGTAAAATTTTCCCTGAAAAGTTCACCCCTGGAAGCTTTCCCCCCCGTGGAAAATTCCCACACGAGAAAGATTCACCCCTCTCCCAACCGAAAAATTTATGCATACTTATCAATAACAAACACTATACGTAAACCATAGAAAAATTCCATAGCTTAAAGACCTGTCCCCAAGGGTTGTCAGGGGTCGATTTATTTCCAAAGGCATAGTTATTTGACCTTTCAACTATGCTGAACAAAATGGCTATCTCAAAATTTTGATCAAATGACTTTGAGGGAAAAGGGGGCGTGTGAAGCGGCTAGCTACCCTCCAATCTTTTTGTTCACTTACAAAGTGCACTAGAACTGTTAATTTCCGTTCGAATGAGCTCTCTCTTGATATTCTACGATCACTGTTTCGATACGATCACCCCTGGGGGAAAAACAAACAAACAAATAAACGCGAAACATGATCTTTCTTTTAGAAAAAAAAAATACAAAATTCCACATTTTTGCAGAAGGGAACTTAAACCCTCTACAGTAGAGTTCTCTGTTACGTTGAATATACTGGTGTGGTTTTCATTAAGATTACTTGACTTTTAATGGGTCTTTCCCTCATTTTTGGAAATCATTGAAATCTTCTCAAGCTCGTAGCTTTTGATTGGTATTACTAAACTCAACGAATCTTATATATTTTGAATCAGCATAAAATGTCAATTCTTTTGATGTAATTATTGATATCAAAATGTTATTTTTAATACTATCGCTTACTATTGAGCTGCGTCGCTCCTTACTTACAGAGGTCAGTGCTCTGTTGACAAACCAAGTGGACGATGCACAAGCCATGCTGCGTAACGTAGCAGTCACACCGGATTTGATCGGGTTGAAAATCAACAAATATAAAATCAAATTCTGACGAACTCCAGAGACACGCTGGTAAATGACATTCCTCCAAATGAGACTCGTTTAGAAGTCGTCGGTCAATTCAAATATTTAGGATCGCTAATACATATAGCGGGTAGTTTCAGCAGAAAAGTTTAGAAGAGAACGCATTCCGCACCTGTAGTCTTTGTGCAATCGAGGAGGAACCCCTGAAGGCAAAGATATCTCCTCTTAAGGACAGAAATTCAAATTAATGAGGCAATCGACCACTTAGTACTTTAGTACAATTGCAATATATGGCTCCTAAAAGCGAGTTGACATCGAAGCTTAAAATGTGTTCAATCACTCCTGCCTCATGCAAATTCTCGACTTCTTACCCTTGGATAGACTCAGTAACGCCGAAAGTCAAATACACTGCCTCCAATAATATGGCATTTGTGCAATGATAAAAAAAAGAGACCACCTAACCTGGCCGCGCATTTCATAACCTGGCCTCAACACAGCACAAACTGATGACTGAACAGTACGAAATTCAACCGTCTGCTATACCATAGTGCTAGAATAAACTGAAAATCTTGTGTCCTAAGACAAGTACAAGTAAAGTCTGTTTTACCATGGCTCTTTGAGGCAAACTCAGCCAAGTAAAAATAGGTTTTCGTTCACTTCAAAAAGTTTGAATGCACCTGATTTGCTTTTTGAGTCTTTAAAAGCACCAGCAGAAATTGAAGCTGCCAGAGAAAAGTAACAAAGCATGGGCGAAATCGCTTGAAAAACCATAATGAACACTTGACCTAAGCAAGCAAGAATTATGTCTTTTTAAATGCTATCTGTATATTTTGAAGCTTAGAGAAATGCTAGAAACCTTTAAAGAAGTCTCTTTAAAATACCAAACTGGTTTCTGCTTTAATAATAAAAGCTCAATGATGGGTTGTAACAACTCCAAAGAAAATGATAAGCAGCAATTATCCATGGTTGGTAAATGCCAAATTTAGTCGTCACTCCATTCCCCTTTGTACCTTGCATGCTGGTAAAAATATGACAAAAAATTGAGAGGCCTTGTGACGCTTCTTCAAAATTAGCTAGATAGCTGCATTTTACATTTCCGAGTTTAAGACCAAAATTTCGTCTCGTTTACAGGGTTGCCACCTGCGGCACGAATGTGCTATTTTAGCACTATTACAGTCAATTTCTCGACTGTGGCACCGAAAATCGCTCTGTAGCAGGCAAACTTGGGCAATTATAGCACTTTAGGAACTGACTGTGGTGTCAACACTGCTCGTTTAGCAAAATCCCAACGTATTCACTGAACATATAACATAACTTTGACTGTTTAAGACAAGAGCTAAATTTTCATGGAAACTTCTCCTTTCCTCCATGCATTCAGCCCTGTCCCAAACAATATCTTATGATTATTCCAGGATTTTGGCAAAACTTGTCAGAAACCTAATAAAATGTTAGGTCTACCTTATTCCTTCTAATTAAAAGGTTTTCGACACTGCTCCCTAAAATTATCTATATTTTCTTAGTCTCAATTTTTCACCACAGTTCCATTTCATCTCCCTGAAAATCCAGTCCTTTTCCCCTAATTTTTTGAACGTCAAACGTTTACGTGACCACACCCTAGCCCTCCCCGCTCCAACACAGTCAATGTTGTTACATACTTACATGTTTAGATCTAATAATTTAAGCGATAAATAAATCAACTCGAATAACCGAAGTCCGATAATGGATTTGAAAACAAAACTTCAGCACAAATAGCGAGGGCCTCAAAAAGGGAGCAAAGAGAGGCCTCCTCCTTTTCCATTGAAAAGGAGGAGGTCCACGGGTTTGAATATCTAGTATGTTAATAACAAAAAGAAATTAAATTTAAAAATACTTCTTTTTCAAAAGAAAACAAAGAGCAGAGTTAGAACTTACAACAAAAAGAAATAATCCAAAATATGACAGGGTCAGAGTAGTTTCAACACCCTGCTTTTCCCAATGACATTCAACTTGTGCTTCCCAAAAATATTTTAGAATACAACTAATATAGCTAGTGGGTAGATGCAAGTGCTTTACTTGCCGATTTAAACGTTAAGATTTGTCAAGAAAATTGGAGGGGAGCGTAAGATCCTCCAATTTAGGACAGCATATAAGTTTAACGTTACTCTTTATTTTCACTTGAAAAACTTGTTGTTGATATTGTTATTCTTTTTGTTTGAGTTTTCGATTGTTATTGCTTTTCAGGCTAGATCAGAAAAATTTACTTCCTCTCTTACGTTATGAAAAGACAGGATCAAATTTCTGACAATGTACCTATTTCTCCCCATTTCTAAACATAAAAAGTAAAGATGTTTTTTTTCTGTTTTTTTTTTTTAGGCCAGATCAGACAATGCGGAAACTATATTAAATTCTAGAGGAGATGAAACAACTTTTGAGGACTTAATCAAGGAGATTGGAGAGGAGCGATTATCTGAAAGTGACGACGAGGAAGAGGCTCCATTTAGCTCGTATGCTTCTTCTGATGAGCTGAGGTCTATTATGAATCAACTTTTGGCAATTACGAAAAAATCTTAAATATTCCATTCTATTAATTTCATACAATATTTTATTTCACGTGTGGCTTTTACTTTAAGTGAAAAATAAATTTTGGAAAAGATTCAAGTATTTTAAGCCTAAAAGTATGTAGCATATTCAGTTATCAATCTGCCAAAATCCACAAAACAAGAGTCAGAGAAGACAAACTAAAAAAACAAGATGAATTAGCTTAACCTATGCTTTCATCTGTACAGTCACAATAGGATTGCACAGCTATTCCTAAGCCAAGGTCTATACTTCCAGGTCTTGGCAATTACAAAAAATCTGTATAGTTCCATTTTGTTAGTTTCTTGCAGAAGTATGGAGCTCTTGTTTCAAGAAACAATTCAAATCTTCAATGGCTGATGTTCCTCTTAGAACATGCAATTTTGCAGCAAGCCTACGCCTATAACTTGAACTGGAAGGAAAATACACTTATACCTTTAGACTTACTAGTTTCAGATAAATACACACATTGAGCCAGAATTACGATTTTACTTCGACTTATTCTTAGAGAATGATCTAAGTTGAAATAGAAAATGAGATTTTTTTCTATTTTCAAATGTTTTGCAATCTTTTTAAGGTATTGTTCAATCTAAAAGAAAAGAAAAAACACTGTTAAATACTCAATTCGGTAGACGGACAAAGCTGAATTCTAGCTATCAAATTATGGCAAAAATATTGTCTCATGTTAAAAAATCAAAAAGGTAGGACGGCAGAAAAATAACATTTGAACTTGCATATAAAACATAAACCTAGAAATACCAAGAACAGCAAAATAAAAAAATTATTCTCCCCTCCCCCTCTTGGAACCATTTTATATCTATTCATATTTGAAAAACACGAGTTTCTAAAATTTCTTTATAGTTGTTTCAAAATTATTTTTGTTGGAAGAAGGAGGACAATAGGAGGCCCTGAAAAAGGCCATAAAACTTGATTCCAAAGGACTTGAAACTCCAGCTTCAAGTCTCTCGCCCAAGGAGAACCTGAGTGCACGACAAAAACTTGAAAAGAAGCATATTTGTTTGGCTGAAAATTGCCACAAAAAGGATAAAAATCTTTTTTTACAGCTTGAAAATTAAACTTATTGGCCCTGAACCCTGGAACAGACTAACATTAGTTTAGTTTTGGGGTATGTGCACCCTAACAATGGCAAAATAAGTTCCATTTGGCTTGAAATTTGTGTCCTTAAGTCCTTCGGTCCTAATGCACAAATAAAAATTAAAAGAAAATTTGGTTCCTCTGAGAATGGTGCCCCAAAAAAGGTCTTTTTTTGGTTGGTTTGAGCACTAGCCCCCATAATATACGACTAAAACGATATAATATATACACAAAAAATACCTTCCTATCTGATATCAAATCCTATCTGACAAAAAAGAGAATACACAAAAAAAAACTTCCTATCTGATATCAACTCACATGAACTTCAACGAAATGTGTTTTAAATTTTAAAAAAACATGTTCTTTCAACTTAAAGTAAGGAAGAGCACTAAAACTTCACACCGTCAACCCTCGCTCGTTATGCTAAAGTATTTGGGTGCTTTAATAAGCTTCCTATTAAACCACCTCTGTGTTTAAGTAGTCGTTTTTAAAGAATCGGAACAGCCCTTAGCGTAAGGGTTATAATTTATGCCCTGGGGGTATATAAGGTGTTGATAGAAAGCCTTGTCGTTTCAAAAAGTGATCATTCGATTGGAAATCGAAAGGCCTAGTGCCCTTTTTAATAGTCAAAGTGATTGGAAGGCTTGACATTTTTATAGCAAAGATCGATGTGGGTATAATGTATTATTTTTTGTTGTTGTTGTTTAGACCAGGGCACTTCGTATCGAAGGAGTTGTCGTAGGAACTTCAAATAGGGCTCATTCGATTGAAAATAGAAAGGGCTGACACCCTTTTTAATAGTCAGAAGTGATGGAGGGCAACTAATCCCCCTCCCATGCCCATTCTCTCATTTGCCCATTATGTTTAAAGACTAAATGATGCCTTAAGATTAAATCAAAATGCACTGTGTTAATGCTAATTCCCAATAAGGTATCTCAGCAGTATCCCAAGAACGACTGAGGGTATTATGTTCAAACTTTCGGGGCTACTTCTGCTCTTAAAATTTTACCAAATAAAAATACCGTAAGTGTATCCAAGCTATGTAAAAAAGCAAACAGATTTTTTTGCGAATGGTATCAAGTTTTCCATTTCAGGTCAACTAGAGGAGGTATGAAACTAAATTAAACACTACTATTCGTGTCCAGATTTTTAAAAGCGAAAATTTATCTGCAGCATACAAATAGCAGGCCAAACTATAAAGTCTTAAAAAACCCAAAAGATTTAAAGTATTATTTTCTTTTTGCCTGAAAAGACTATGTCAATATAAAACGAACAGAAATTAATTTAAAAAAAACTTTTTCCACAAAATAAGGTCCTTATTTTGTAAAAACACAAGCTTAACAACCTGTGTGGGCATAGTGTGTTTCAAATTAGTTGCATTCAGTTTCTATATATCCCGATTTTTTCTCCTTAATATCCGTAGTTTTAATAGCAGCAGTAGTAGTAGTAGTAGCAGTAGAATTTATTGCAGTAGCTTAAGCTATAGTGGCAGTAGTAGTAATAACAGTAGTAATAATGGTAACAGTAGTAGTAGTATGAGTAGAAGCAGTAGCATTAGGATGCAAATATTTTCTTTTGGTTAGTTCAATATCCCTAACAACAAACACTGTTACTTTCAACTTCACTCACCAAACTGTTCCTAAGATATTGCTGTT
This sequence comes from Artemia sinica, assembly GCA_027921565.1. NCBI lineage: Eukaryota > Metazoa > Arthropoda > Branchiopoda > Anostraca > Artemiidae > Artemia > Artemia sinica. Next base: position 68,658,413 of record CM051262.1, read on the forward strand.
ACACCCTTTTGACAACCTGCATACAGACGGCGTGTTGTGATTGAGTTCACCTTCCCCACTCAAAATTTCTTGAAAATTTCACCTTTCTACCCTTAAGCATAGTTGTAACAGTAGTCACAGTAGTAGTATTGATATTACTAGTAATTAATAAAAAAAACTTTTTCCGCAAAACAAGTTTTTCAATGAAAAATAAAGAACTCCATTAAACCAAAAATGAGCAAAAATAAAATCAAATAATCTACCAAGCGTGAAACTACCACAAATAAGCATCGATAAATAAATGAAACCCAAAACGAACAGAAATTACAATAAATAACCGAGTCAAACTCAAAACGAGCAGAAATTAACATGAATAGGGCTCAAAACCCCTATGCCTCCCCAAGGCCAGAACATAATTTGCACTTTACTAAAAAAATATAAATGTTTTTACTTTTATAACTTTAATAAATCAAATAATATTAACATTTTGATTACTAAATATTAGTATATACATATTAAACTGACAATGCACATTCAATTGTATTTTTTTTCAGTAAAGTGATGTTATTTCAGTAAAGAGATGTGGGGGGAGTGTCATCCTCTTAGATATAACTTCCGGACCTTTCAACTACTTTGAACAAAATGGCTATCTCAAAATTTTGATTGGATGTGTTTGGGGAAAAGGTGGGCGTGAGAGGGGGGTTAGTTGCTCTCCAAACACTTTCGACTATTAAAAAGGGCAGTAGCCATTTCAATTTCCAATCAAATGAGCCCTGAAATTTCTATGACAACACTTTCTATAAAAAAAACCTTATATGTCCCCAGGGCATAACTTACAACCCTTGCCCCGAAGGCTGTGGGGGAGTGTCATCCTCAAAAACATAATTTCCAGACTTTTTAACTTCGTCGAACAAAATGGCCATCTCCAAATTTTGATTGGACGTGTTTGGGGAAATGGTGGGTGTGAGAGGGGTGTTAGTTATCCTCTAATCAACTCGACTATTAAAAAGGATACAAGCCCTTCTAATTTCCAATTGAATGAGCCCTTTTTGAAGTTTCTACAACATCACTACCTATAAAAACCTTATAAGCCCCCAGGGCATAACTTACAACACTTCCCCGAGGGCTCTGAGGGGGGTTATCATTCTCAAAGACCTAATTTCTAAAACTTTTAACTACGTTGAACAAAATAGCTATCTAAAAATTTTGATTTGACGTGTTTGGGGAAAAGGTGGGCGTGAGAGAGGGGGCATAGTTGCCTTCCAATCACTTTCGACTACTAAAAGGGCACTATCCTTTTGAATTTCCAATCGAATGAGTCCTTTTCCAAGTTTCTACGACAAAGCTTTCAATAAAAACCTTACATGCCACCAGGGCATAGCTTACAACCCTTACCCTGAGGGATGTGGGGGAGTATCATCCTCTTATATATAACTTCCGGACCTTTCAACTACTTTGAAAAAAAAGCTATCTCAAAATTTTTATTGGATGTGTTTGGGGAAAAGGTGGGCGTGAGAGGGGGTTAGTTGCTCTCCAACCCCTTTGACTATTAAAAAGGGCCCTAGCCATTTCAATTTCCAATCAAGTGAGCGCTGGAGATTCTACGACAACACTTTCTATAAAAAACCTTATATGCCCCCAGGGCATAACTTACAACCCTTGCCCTGAGGGCTGTGGGGGGGGGGAGGTTGTCATCCTTAAAGACCTAATTTCCAGAACGTTCAACTACGTTGAACAAAATGGATGTCTCAAAATTTTGATTGTATGTGTTTGGGGAAAAGGTGGGCGTGAGAGAGGGGTTAGTGTCCCTCCAATCACTTTCGACTGTTAAAAAATGCACTAGCCCTTTGAATTTCCAATCTAATGATCCCTTTTTGAAGTTTCTATGACAAAGCTTTCTATAAACACCTTATATGCCCCCAAGGCATAAATTATAACCCTTGCCCTGAGGGCTCTGGGGGAGTGTCCTCCTTAAATACATAATTTCTATTTGGAAATCATTTACGCTGAACAAAATGGCTATCTCAAAATTTTGATTGGATGTGTTTGGGGAAATGGTTGGCGTGGAAGGGGTGTTAGTTGCCTTCCAATCACTTTCGACTATTAAAAATCGTACAAGCCACTGCAATTTCCCATCGAATGAGCCCTTTTCGAAGTTTCTACGACAACTTCTTCGATACGAAGTGTCCTGGTCTAAGACCAAGAAACCCAAAAAAAAATAATAATAATAATACATTGTGCCCACATCGTTCTTTACTTAGGCAGCGCTGCCTTTGATAGTATTGAATTGCGGTAGTACTACTAGCAGAAGTAGAACTAACATATTGCCTTTTGGTCAGTAGAACATCCCTCTCATCCAGTCCAGGAAGTTTCAACTTAATACAATTAAACATTGCTATGACATTGCTGATATGTCCTTTTGATAACCTGTATGTTCAGATACTTCTTGAAATTTTATCTCAATGATCTTAGCCTTGCAAGTGGTCGCAATAGAAGTAGTAGAGTAGTAAATGCAGCAGTAACAGTAGTGTGCACGTATTGCCTTTTGGTGAGATGATCTTCCCCTTTAAGCATTATCTGAAAGTTCCAACTTAATGCCCAAATCAATTCTTGAGACACGCTATTTTGACAAATTGCATGCACATAGCGTGTTTTGATTTAGTTTGAATTTCCCTTCAATACTATAAATGGAGTAGTCTGGTAGTAGTAGTGGTGGTAGTATTGTTAGTATGCAAATATTGCCTTTTTGATCATATCCCTTATCATTTCCTAAATTATCTAAATTAATATACTCAGTTATTCCTGTTACACCCTTTTGACAACCCTTACATATATAACGTGTTTTGATTTAGTTCAACACTCCACTCAACATTCTCTGAAAGGCTCACCTGAATGCCCTTCGTCTTCTTGGAAAGTAAAGTTCAAACATGCATAACTTTCTCAATAACATATACTATGTGTAAACAATGAACGAATTGCCTAGCTTACAGCCCTTGTCCTGAGGACTGTGGGGAGGTTAACATCCCCAAAGAAATAATTACTGGACCTGTCGACAATGCTGAAAAAATAGGTCTCTTAAAATTTTGATCTAATATGTTTTAGGGAATGATAGGCTTGGGGGGGGGCTGATGGCCCTCCATTCATTTTTGACTGCTAAAATGGGCACTAAAACTTTCGACTTCCAATCAAATGAGCTCCATCCGATCCAAAGCTTATATGACCACCCGTTCCATAAAAACCTTATATGTCCCGTGGCATAACTTAAAACCCTTGCCCATGGTCTCTGGGGGATTGTGTCCATCCTAAAGACATTGCTATATGATTTTTGGGCTAACTCACAATTTCAGTAGAATACGTTTCGGTAAAAGAGGATGACAGGGAGGGGGGGGGGGCTAGTTAATCTCCATCATGTTTGACTCTTAAAAGGGAACTAGAACTATACATTTCCAATCAAATGAGCCTCTTCTAAAGTTCACACGACCGCCCCTTCTATAAAAAAAAACTTATATGCCCCTGGGGCATAACTTACAGCCCTTCCCCCAAACTCTGGGGGATTCTGTCAATATTAAAGGCCTTATTTTTTTAACAAATGGCTATCTCAAAATTTCTATCGGATGCATTTGTGAAAAATACGACATGGGAGTCGGCTGCCCTCTGATCACTTTGACTCATAAAAAAGGCACTAGAGCATCTGATTTCCACTCAAATGAGCCCATTCCGGAGTCTTTAAGACCCCACTTTCCATAAAAACCTAAAATGCCCTTGGGATAGAACTTACAACCCTTGGGCTGAGGGTTGTGGGAGGGGGGTACGTCATCCTCAAAGACACAATTTCCAGACCTTTCAACTACGCTGAACAAAATGGCTATCTTAAAATTTTTATTAGATGTGTTTTGGGAATTGATAGACGTTGGGGGGAGGGGGAGAGGGCTGGTTGCCCTCCCATCACTTTTGACTATTAAAAAGGGCACTAGCCCTTTCAATTTCCTATCGAATGAGCCTTTTTGGAAGTTTCTACGACAACAAATGGCAATCTCAAAATTTCTACGGAGGGCTGGTTGCCCTCCCATCACATTTGACTATTAAAAAAGGCACTAGCCCTTTCAATTTCCTATCGAATGAGCCTTTTTAGAAGTTTCTACGACGACAAATGCCCATCTCAAAATTTCTATCAGATGGATTTCGAGAAAATACAATGTGTGGGGGGGGGGTATCAACCCTCCAATTACTCTAAATCTTAAAAAGGGCAGTAGAACTCCTGGTTGCCAATCCAATGAGCCCCCTCCAAAGTTTATACGATCACCTTGTATATACAAATAATGTATGCCCCACGGGCATAAGTTATAACCCTTGCCCTGAGGTCTGTGGGGGGGGGGGGGTTGTCATCCTCAAAGACATAATTTTCGGGCCTTTCAAATACATGGAACAAAATGGCTGTTTCAAAATTTTGATTGGATGTGTTCGGGAAAATGGTGGGCGTGGGAGGGGGGGCTAGTTGCCCAACAATCACTTTCGACAATTAAAATGGGCACTAGCACTTCCAATTTCCAATCGAATGAGCCCTTTTCAAAGTTTTTACGACAACTTTTTCGGTAGGAAGTGCCCTGGTCTAAAACAAACAACCAAACCAAAAAAAAATAAAATAAAATAAAAAAATAATACATTGTACTTACATCACTCTTTACTTAGGCTTTGCTATTGCGCTACCTATGATTGAACAAATGATGTATTCTAGATAGAGGGAAAACAAGTAAGTTTTGAAAAAAATTGTAATGATTATTACCGATTATGTTTTAGTAATTTTGAAATAATTTTGTAAATTAAATTTGTAAATTCTGTAAATTAAAATTTTAAATCGTTATTATAAATAGTTTTGCAATAATTAGTTTTTAAAATCTTGAATTGAACATTGTGAGCCGATCTACATAATTGATGGACTCTGTGTCCTTCTCCTTTCTTTGTCCCCATAAGACTTGATCCTGAATGGAGCTGCTCGGATCGAGTAGCTGGGCGTGGGGGAGTTTCAATTGGGGAGCAATTTGATATTTTAAAAAAAATGATATAAACTTATACACCTACTTTACAAAATTATTTACTTGAAACAAAATAAAAAAAAACGATTATAAAAAAGATTATTTCGAACGAAAAAAAAGAAGGACGTTACGACACAAAACGGGCAGCAATTATATTGCATATAAACAGGGCTGCTAACCCCTCAACTCTCAGGTGTTTAAGCTAAATTTATTTTCTACTTAAGTAAGTTGAAAGGCAGTCAGTAACTAAAACACTTGCAATCAACAATTGTGTTTATTATGCTCTAAAACACTTTCAGTTATGTATTTTTTTTTTGTTTTATCTTTAGCTTAAACAGAAGAATCTAAGGGAAATTTCAGACACTCCCTCTCATGTACTGGATAATTTCTGCTCAATGAGTTTTAACGCCGTACTTTCGTTCAAAAAACATTTTTTTTCTTATTTTCCTTCGAGTCCACACTTTTATGTCGAAACAATTCAAAGAAAATTGCAGGGGTGCTCACAGGCCTTCGGAACCTGTGTCGTTTTTTCTTCAAATCCAAAAATTGGGATAGCATCATGGTAATTTCAGGACTCAAAGCCGTCTAGACTTAGTTTTTTTTGGGGGGGAGGAGAGTCAATATCAATTAAGGTTTGTGCTCTATCATCTTTCATACACAACAGTTTTTCTAAAGCAACGGATTCAGCAATTAATATCCCCAACGGTACCCAGTATACAAGGAGGCACTGTCATGTCATCTATATTACTTTACTGATTTTCCTGACCATCAAAACTCGCTATCAGCATCCCGGTTATTGAATACCTTTAAATTCATTGGGTACCGAAAAACAAGCAGCTAAAACAAGTAAAAACAAGTACCGAAACTGCTAAAAACAAGCAGGTTTTCAATGCATTTTTAACACCCTTATTAAAGAGTCAGTCTCATGCTCTACCGACTGAGCTTTTCAAAATCTAGGTTAGATGCGAATTTAATTGCCAGAGCTTTCTGACTCCGAGATGATAACGATTGATTTTTTCGCGTACATTTAAGAGGTTACGATAGCAGAACCAGCACGTTCCACCTCAACATCTCAAACCACATTAGTGCCTTAGAAGATGAACATCCTAAGGAATCACCGGTAGAAAAGAAATCTAATTCAGCAGTCGAAGCAAACTGACAGAAATTACAAAATATGCTCAAAGAGGTAGCAGATAAAACTATAGGGATGCTGAAGCAAAGACAAAGACGGTAGATGTCTTAGGAGACTGCCTGAGGTCAAAGAAAAACATTAAAAAAAAGTGACAAAAACGGACCTTGTCAGTTTATACCAACATTAACCTACCAACACTAAATTTCTACAAACACATAGGGAAGACATTAACATATTACCGTCCCGCTATTCATCCAAAATTAAACATCTACACAAGCTATACCCTCAGTCGGAGAGGCGATATGGACGGAAAGATTGGAAAAACATGACTGTAGAGATCGCAGAGCTTAGCATCTATTAGAGTGGAGCAAGACTTTATCGTAACAAGTCAAGGTTAAACTGCAGATCGATGGAATTGTCACCTTGAGAATTTGTTATATTTTTGAAGCCATTCCCAGAGCCTCCCAAAGGTCTATCCTCAGGTCTAGCCCCTTAGCGAGGCTGAACTGCAGGAGGTAATCAAGAAACTAAAAAAAAATAAAGCACCGACAGTAGGTTCAGTACTACGAAAATTGAGGAGGTAAAGTTAAAGCTTGTCACCTAAAAATGCTGTTGGAAAATTTGGGGAGCAGGGGGTATTTTCCAAAAATTGGAAAGTATCAACCATTATCACCATGTTCAAAAAAGGGGATACAACTGAAAAAAAGAACATCCAAGCGATATATGTCATGAAAGTAGACTTTCACTTCATAAGAAGACCGCTTTGGCAACTGAAAGATATCCGAATTCCTTCATGTGGTAGAAATGAAAAAAAAGTTTTTTTCAACTGAAGATAAGCAGAACATTAACGTAACGTAATAGTTTCTGTTCGTTTTAAGTTTTAATGTTGTTCCTTACTTTCAGTTGGAAAAACATGTTTTTTTTAAGTTAATTTATGATCGTCTTTTAAATAATACCGGGAAACCCGTCTCCCCCTCCAGGGAAAGATCCTCTAGACAATTCAATCCAGGTGAAAATTTACCCCAGACAATTACCCTTAACGTCGTCACATGTAAAATTGAGTCGGCAAGGAGAAAGTAAGACAAATAAAAATAATTTCATATAAGAGTACTAGAAAATTCTCCCAGTGTAAAATTTTCCCTGAAAAGTTTACCCCTGGAAGCTTTCCCCCCCGTGGAAAATTCGCACATGAGAAAGATTCATCCCTCTCCCAACCGAAAAATTTATGCATACTTATCAATAACAAACACTATACGTAAACAATAGAAAAAATCCATAGCTTAAATACCTGTCCCCAAGGGTTCTCAGGGGTCATTTTATTTCCAAAGGCATAGTTATTTGACCTTTCAACTGTGCTGAACAAAATGGCTATCTCAAAATTTTGATCAAATGAATTTGAGGGAAAAGGGGGCGTGTGAAGTGGCTAGCTACCCTCCAATCCTTTTGTTCACTTACAAAGTGCACTAGAACTGTTAATTTCCGTTCGAATGAGCTCTCTCTTGATATTCTACGATCACTGTTTCGGTACGATCACCCCTGGGGAAAAAACAAACAAATAAACGCGAAACATGATCTTTCTTTTAGAAAAAAAAAAATACAAAATTCCACATTTTTGCAGAAGGGAACTTAAACCCTCTACAGTAGAGTTCTCTGTTACGTTGAATATACTGGTGTGGTTTTCATTAAGATTACTTGACTTTTAATGGGTCTTTTCCCCATTTTTGGAAATCACTGAAATCTTTTCAGGCTCGTAGCTTTTGATTGGTATTACTAAACTCAACGAATCTTATATATTTGGAATCAGCATAAAATGTCAATTCTTTTGATATAACTATTGATATCAAAATTTCATTTAATACTATCGCTTACTATTGAGCTGCGTCGCTCCTTACTTACAGAGGGCAATGCACCGTTGACAAACCAAGTGAACGATGCACAAGCCATGCTGCGTAACGTAGCAGTCACACCGGATTTGGTCGGGCTGAAAATCAACAAATATAAAATCAAATTCTGACGAACTCCAGAGACACGCTGGTAAATGATATTCCTCCAAATGAGACTCGTTTAGAAGTCGTCGGTCAATTCAAATATTTAGGATCGCTAATACATATAGCGGGTAGTTTCAGCAGAAAAGTTTAGAAGAGAACGCATTCCGCACCTGTAGTCTTTGTGCAATCGAGGAGGAACCCCTGAAGGCAAAGATATCTCCTCTTAAGGACAGAAATTCAAATTAATGAGGCAATCGACCACTTAGTACTTTAGTACAATTGCAACATATGGCCCCTAAAGTGAGTTGACATCGAAGCTTAAAATGTGTTCAATCACTCCTGCCTCATGCAAATTCTCGACTTCTTACCCTTGGATAGACTCAGTAACGCCGAAAGTCAAATACACTGCCTCCAAAAATATGGCATTTGTGCAATGATAAAAAAAGAGACCACCTAACCTGGCCGCGTATTCCATAACCTGGCCTCAACACAGCACAAACTGATGACTGAACAGTACGAAATTCAACCGTCTGCTATACCATAGTGCTAGAATAAACTGAAAATCTAAAAAAAACTGTGTCCTAAGACAAGTACAAGTAAAGTCTGTTTTACCATGGCTCTTTGAGGCAAACTCAGCCAAGTAAAAATAGGTTTTCGTTCACTTCAAAAAAGTTTGAATGCACCTGATTTGCTTTTTGAGTCTTTAAAAGCACCAGCAGAAATTGAAGCTGCCAGAGAAAAGTAACAAAGCATGGGCGAAATCGCTTGAAAAACCATATTGAACACTTGACCTAAGCAAGCAAGAATTATGTCTTTTTAAATGCTATCTGTATATTTTGAAGCTTAGAGAAATGCTAGAAACCTTTAAAGAAGTCTCTTTAAAATACCAAACGGGTTTCTGCTTTAATAATAAAAGCTCAATGATGGGTTGTAACAACTCCAAAGAAAATGATAAAAAGCAATTATCCATGGTTGGTAAATGCCAAATTTAGTCGTCACTCCATTCCCCTTTGTACCTTGAATGCTGGTAAAAATACGACAAAAAATTGAGAGGCCTTGTGTCGCTTCTTCAAAATTAGCTAGATAGCTGCATTTTACATTTCCGAGTTTAAGACCAAAACTTCGTCTCGTTTACAGGGTTGCCACCTGTGGCACGAATGTGCTATTTTAGCACTATTACAGTCAATTTCTTGACTGTAGCACCGAAAATCGCTCTGTAGCAGGCAAACTTGGGCAATTATAGCACTTTAGGAACTGACTGTGGTGTCAACACTGCTCGTTTAGCAAAATCCCGACGTATTCACTGAACACATAACATAACTTTGACTGTTTAAGACAAGAGCTAAATTTTCATGGAAACTTCTCCTTTCCTCCATGCATTCAGCCCTGTCCCAAACAATATCTTATGATTATTCCAGGATTTTGGCAAAACTTGTCAGAAACCTAATAAAATGTTAGGTCTACCTTATTCCTTCTAATTAAAAGGTTTTCGACACTGCTCCCTAAAATTATCTATATTTTCTTAGTCTCAATTTTTCACCAAAGTTCCATTTGATCTCCCTGAAAATCCAGTCCTTTTCCCCTAATTTTTTAAACGTCAAACGTTTACGTGACCACACCCTAGCCCTCCCCGCTCCAACACAGTCAATGTTGTTACATACTTACATGTTTAGATCTAATAATTTAAGCGAGAAATAAATCAACTCGAATATCCGAAGTCCGATAATGGATTATCGAATCCAAATCCATCCAAATCCAAAACAAAACTTCGAATCCAAATCCAATCCAAAACAAAACTTAAGCACAAATAGCGAGGGCCTCAAAAAGGGAGCAAAGAGAGGCCTCCTCCTTTTCCATTGAAAAGGAGGAGGGCCACGGGTTTGAATATCTAGTATGTTAATAACAAAAAGAAATTAAATTTAAAAATACTTCTTTTTCAAAAGAAAACAAAGTGCAGAGTTAGAACTTACAACAAAAAGAAATAACCCGAAATATGACGGGGTCAGCGTAGTCTCAACACCCTGCTTTGCCCAATGACATTCAACTTTTGCTTCCCAAAAACATTTTAGAATACAACTAATATAGCTAGTGGGTAGTTGCAAGTGCTTTACTTGCCGATTCAAACGTTAAGATTTGTCAGGAAAATTGGAGGGGAGCGTAAGACCCTCCAATTTAGGACAGCATATAAGTTTAACGTTACTCTTTATTTTCACTTGAAAAACTTGTTGTTGATATTGTTATTCTTTTTGTTTGAGTTTTCGATTGTCATTGCTTTTCAGGCTAGATCAGAAAAATTTACTTCCTCTCTTACGTGATGAAAAGACAGGATCAAATTTCTGACAATGTACCTATTTCTCCCCATTTCTAAACATAAAAAGTAAAGATGTTTTTTTTCTGTTTTTTTTTTTTTTTTTTTTTTTAGGCCAGATCAGAGAATGCGGAAACTATATTAAATTCTAGAGGAGATGAAACAACTTTTGAGGACTTAATCAAGGAGATTGGAGAGGAGCGATTATCTGAAAGTGACGACGAGGAAGAGGCTCCATTTAGCTCGTATGCTTCTTCTGATGAGCTGAGGTCTATTATGTCCCAGCTTTTGGCAATTACGAAAAAATCTCAAATATTCCATTTTATTAAGTTAATACAATATTTTATTTCACGTGTGGATTTTACTTTAAGTGAGAAATAAATTTTGGGAAAGATTCAAATATTTTAAGCCTAAAAGTATGTAGCATATTCAGTTATGAATGTGGCAAAATCCAGAAAGCAAGAGGCAGAGAAGACAAACTAAAGAAACAAGATGAATTAGCTTAACCTATGATTTCATCTGAACAGTCACAATAGGATTGCACAGCTATTCCTAAGCCAAGGTCTATAGTCCCAGGTCTTGGCAATTACAAAACCATCTGTATAGTTCCATTTTGTTAGTTTCTTACACAAGTATGGAGCTCTTGTTTCAAGAAACAATTCAAATCTTCAATGGCTGATGTTCTTCTTAGAACATGTAATTTTGCAGCAATCCTAAGCCTATAACTTGCACTGGAAGGAAAATACAGTTATACCTTTAGACTTAATAGTTTCAGATAAATACACACATTGAGCAGGAATTACGATTTTACTTCGACTTATTCTTAGAGAATGATCTAAGTTGAAATAGAAAATGAGAATTTTTTTCTATTTTCAAATGTTTTGCAATCTTTTTAAGGTATTGTTCAATCTAAAAGAAAAGAAAAAACAAATGTTAAATACTCAATTCGGTAGACAGACAAAGCTGAATTCTAACTATCAAATTATGGCAAAAATATTGTCTCGTGTTAAGACATCAAAAAGGTAGGACGGCAGAAAAATAGCATTCGAACTTGCACATAAAACATAAGCCTAGAAATACCAAGAATAGCAAAATAAAAAAATTGTTCCCCCTCCCCCTCTTGGAACCATTTTATATCTATTCATATCTGAAAAACGCGAGTTTCTAAAATTTCTCTATAATTGTTTCAAAATAATTTTTGTTGGAAGAAGGAGGACAATAGGAGGCCCTGAAAAAGGCCATAAAACTTTATTCCAAAGGACTTGAAACTACAGCTTCAAGTCTCTTGGCCAAGGAGAACCTGAGTGCACGACAAAAACTTGAAAAGAAGCATATTTGTTTGGCTGAAAATTGGCACGAAAAGGATAAAAAAAAGTTTTTTTTTTACAGCTTGAAAATAAAAAACTAATTGTCCCTGAACCCTGGAACAGACAAACATTAGTTTAGTTTGGGGGTATGTGCACCCTAACAATGGCAAAATAAGTTCCATTTGGCTTGAAATTTGTGTCCTTAAGTCGTTCGGTCCTAATGCACAAATAAAAATTAAAAGAAAAGTTGGTTCCTCTGAGAATGGTGCCCCAAAAAAGGTCTTTTTTTGGTTGGTTTGAGCACTAGCCCCCATAATATACGACTAAAAACGGTCCGTTTCACCTGACGTTTTTACCTCACGACGGTTGACAGTTTCAGGTGAAAGCGGTCCGTTTCATCTGACGTTTTCACCTCACGACGGTTGACGGTTTCAGGTGAAAACGGTACGTTTTCACCTGACTGGCATACAAATTTCAAGAATTGTTGCCTTGGCAAGGGGGCCTCAAGTCCCTAGGCCAAGAAGAGCCTAATAAAAGAAATCTAGTTCGAAGACATAGACTTCCAAAAAATAAGGCCTGAAAAGGGCCAAAAACTTATTCTGTCTGGTCAGCTGAAACTCATAGTAGCTCACGATCAAATTTAAGACTTTTAATATGTGACTCATGGCCAATAGGCTAAACTTATCGTGCCAAAAACAAAAAGACATATCTTGTTCTTCAGAATTTTATAAAAGAGCAAATATAGGTTTACGATTTTACTGCAAGGAAAGTTTCGATCAAAGATTTAAATAAGAAATCCTTGCAAACAATGTTTTTATTTTTATTTATTAATTGCAAGCTTTCTAAAATATACACTTAAGAAGATTTCCCTTGAATTATTATTTTTCAATCTTCTAAGACATAAAAAACTTTTTTCTAATGCGCCCGTCCAAAACTAAGTAAGCTCCCCCCAGTGTTTAATCAAAAGTAAAAAAAATTAAAGTCTGAAGATGTTTTTCACAGGAGTTTTACTTCTTTAAGAATTTATTTTTGAAAGGTTTAATTTTGTATTTTGTGAAATGTGCGATTTTTTCATTACTATGGAATTTGTATAATACCATGAATTTACCAAATCCTAGAATATATTTAAATTTCAAGCTCTGATAGTGGGTTTTAACTGTACTAAAAAATATGCTGGATATGGTGGATTTATTTAGCGAGATAAAGTATATATTTTTATATGATATTTAGATGAACAAGTTTACTAAAAGAATGAAATAAAGTAACACCCCCTTGATTACTGTCTTTCTGTCTCATGAGAAATACAATACTATCTTCTAAGTCGACCAAAGTAACAGCTTCTTGCAGCTTTTAACAAAAGTAGGTTTGTTAACAGTAACAGGAACAGTTTCTTTAAGCATAAAAAATCATAAAAATTGTAGCCTGCGAATCTGTGGAGCAAAAGTATCATTAAAAATACAAGGCACCGTGCTTTTCTTGGACCCATCGTAAAAATACACCTACACTTTTTTTTACACGTAGAGGAGGGAATACGCTAAAAATTTGAGATCAAAAAGTTGAAAAATTTAGACTTTAGTAGAGAGGGGGGTGCTACTCGTGACATGACCACGTGGTTTATGGTCCTAATATGGGCATAGACTCCCTAGGAAGAACACGTGGTTAATGGGGTCAATGACCTCTTTTTCCAAGGTCGATTTATTTGTTGTTGTTGTTGTAAGTGCACGCTCGAGGCGAATGTCAAGGTGTCCAGAAATAGGAAACAGCATTTGTTGTTGTTGTTGTTGTAAGTGCACGCTCGAGGCGAATGTTATGAGTTTCCAGGAATAGGAAACAGTTAGATCACGTGTTTCCTTCTCAGCCAATCAGCGAGTCGGTTACATCCCCCTTCTCAGCCAATCAGAGGGCTGGTTACATATTAGCGGCGGAGGGAATATGAGGAAAGGATTTTTGCTATAGTTTTATTAGTCTGTGAATAGAATTCAAAGGAGTGAGAAGAAGAACAGTTTGACTTTACTTATTTGGATATATATTTGTGTGTTGATGATGACGAGTGGAATGTTTACCCTCTTAGAAGTTGATAGTGGAGTTGATGGCAATAATACAAGAGCACCAAACATTGCGGTGGAAATCACGAGAGGATCACGGCTTTGTCTGGAATGGGATGAAGTATATGCAAGATATGTGATATCCTTGAGCAAATTTAATATGGAGGACCAATTATGTTTCGCTGCAAAAGTTGATATAGTACATGTGAATAGACTTCAATGTGCTTTAAGTGCATTAGTGAAACATATCGAAGACAATAAACTGTATCGCTAATTGTACATGCTTACTATTATTGTTGTTGTTGTAATTATTCAATAAAATTGTTTCGAAATCGAAAGTGTTCCCTTTCTTTTCTGGTTAGGGCTAACGAATCAGGGTCAGTCTAGAGTCAGCAGTCAGAGTGAAAGGATTGAAAAATGAATAAATTTGAGAAAGAGAGAATTAGATCAAATCTAGTGTTTATGGAAAAACATTTGATTTTGGATGATGATTTTCTCGAGTTATCTCTTCAACGCAGGATATTCTCTCGTCAGGGAACACTTGACAATATAATGAGGAGTGATTCTCCCCCATTGGACTATTGTATGAAACTTTTAAAGTGTGACTCAAGTGCTTATACTCAATTTATTGATATATTAATTGGAACAAAGCAGAATCATATCGTGGATATACTTTTGAAAAAATTGCCAATGGATTCAATGTAGATGGCTCCACCATTCGAAAGAGGTAACGTCACAGAGCTACTCCTCTCCCCATTCCCCGCACTGAATTTATCGAGCGAGGACGATCAGTTTCGTTTTAGCTGTGAGTGAGTCAAGTGACATTGGAAACCAAAAAAATGTTCTATACATGTCCATTGTGCATGTACACTCTTGGCAGTTGGACTCAATGTGAGAATTGTACAATTATTGATGACTATAGTGAAAAGTTTAAATTATGTAATCCTTGTAAATTACATAGAGGCTATTCAGTACAAATTAAAGGATGTAATTCATGTCTTGAGGAGGTGTGTGACTCTCATCCTAGAGGACACCTAAGCTCCAATTGTCACTATGATAAATGTGATCAGTGGGAGAATACTTACCCCGCTATGATTGGAAAGAATCCCAAACGTGATTTTAGTTTATTTCTACGAGACTGGTATCGTCGTGGATTTCAATTATTCTGGGAAGAGGAATCTGGTCTACGATTCAACTGTTGGGGTAACAAGACATTTTGGTTTCTACGTCATCGTTGTGACGACACTGCCTACTATGACTATAAACCAAGTGATTTTTATTTGGCAGCTACCGAATGTGCTTCACCATTTGAAAACACTGTATGTGATATTGCTTCAAATAGACAGATTGAAACTCGTGAATTTCATAATATGAATGCAAATAGTATCATTGACTATACAAAGAGATATGACAAGAGTGAAGTTACATTGTACTGTAGAAAATGTGACCCTGACTTTGCAGTCAATCAAGATCAATATACAGTGAATCCAAATGATTTACCAGCATTAGTGGTTCACGACAGTTGCCTATACATCGAAGAAGAAGAAATCTAAAGTGAAGATTTAAAGACATTGTTGTATATATATGCATTTTATTAATAAACAAATTCACAAACATTTTTTAAGCACTTTACTCTTAGGGCACTGAAATCAATACTGTATAGGTCTGAGAGGATTTTTTCCACTAGAAAGTCGTTCAGACGAGGATTGTCACCATAAATGTGGAGAAACTGCTTGTAAGTATAGCCGCGACATCGGAACACAAAATATAGTAGTGCATGGAAGCCACAGCTTTTAGTCGTTAGATCCTGCACCCTCTTCCGATTTTGAGTAATAGTTTTTCCCACTGCTCTCAATATAGTTGCTGATGTGAGGTGTGTAGAATGTATAGGGTAGACCAAGAGGATCAAAAAATTCAATCGTCTTCATTGTTTGAAAGATGCACAGCCAATGACCCGTCAGCACAGTCGATGGACTGCTATTAACAATAATTAAGCTATTGTTGACACTTTGAATTTTTCCAAGAAAGTCCGAGGGTAGACAATAGGATTTGTACTGGGACATGTAGGGGTCCATATTAAATACATTGATTATTTGACTGGTGTTCATGGTGCCAAGTCTAGTATAACACTGCCTTCGGGAGTGATTTCCCAATAGGTTTCATATTGATTTAGTGAGATTAGTGCAATACTCTCAGCCAATGGGTCGGCAAATGTACACTCTAAACGCACACTCCCCGTACGTACTATACTCGTATCCTGTGTACCAGACAAATCCAGAACAATGATACCATGTGTTTTAGCAAACATATCTTCGGTTATACCATTTTCAAATAGTTGCGAATCATGATCTAGGGTTTGCATGGTCAACTCATACAATATTCTATAGGATTTATCAAAAGATAGATTGTAGAGTGGGATACCGTTTACTTGGCACACAAGAGATGAAAGTCCAAACATCTCAAATTTATGTGGGCATTCAGTCCACGATCCTATTGCACTGGCGCTTTTTACAAATGCCAAAGCGAGTTTTGACAGAATTTCGCCATTGATAAAGGATGAATCGATGAAGGTGCGTGAGCCCATGGCAATATGACGTTGATTGGTGATTGTATGAGGAACAAGTAGTTTAATATTATTTCCATTGGCTCTCAGCTTTTCCACTGCCAAAGCAACAGAACTCATTACCTGTTGTTTGCGTACATGAAGTATTGCCGAGGTGAGGGAGAGACTTACATCAGGATTGGCAGCAAGTTCTTTTCTCAATATGAAATTGGAGGGTGCAAGCGTTAGTTTTATATCCACTTTAACATTGGGCGGCAGCCATTGGGGTATATTAAATATTTCATGATATATTTTTCCAACTAGATGTAATTCACTAGTTGTAGCATTTTTAAGTGCATCTGTACTATCAGTATTAGTAATATATTCATATCCATTGGAGATGCCTCTCAATTCCTTGTATGACTTGGGTGTCATCAGCATGAATTGCATATAGCTAGTATAATTTGAGAGATTGTTGCTTGTGCTCACCAGCGTGCCATTGATGTAGACACTAATTTGACGAAATAGATTGTGTAGTATACAATTTTCATAGGATATTCCATCGGCCCGAATTGGCATTGTATTATCGGATTTCCGGACTTTCATTTGTAAATCTATAAATGTTGAAGACATTTCCATAAAGTAGTCTTCATTGGAATAAATTTGAAAGTGGATATTATCGGAGAGGGGTTGTTGTGGATAAAATTGTTCATAGTATCCATGCTTGACACTCACATCAACATTTTCTGCATTGAATAGATTCAATGAGGCGGTGATTGAAGGTTGAGAATCCTTATGCGGCAGGTAGGACATTTTAGGAGAAGAAATCTAGTTTTGATCTAACAATTTTCTTCCTGGGGCTTCTTCTTCTGTTTACACTACGTGTCGGCTTTTTCCTTCTTTTCTTTGACAAGAGGGGTGATGTCTTTCGTTTCCGACCTGAGTGGAGACTGATGAGTGATGCAGTGTTTCTCGACCTTTTTAAACCTTTTCCATTTTGTTTTAATCTCTCGCCAAGGGTACGCGCACTGGACCTAAGATTGTCCGAAGCACTTTTTTTTAAAATCCTTGCCAGAGCCCCAATCGTATAGTGTAGAGGATGCAAAATCTGTAGCAGCCGGTACAAGATATTTTCTAGCCAGTGGTAGTGAAGAGCGAAAGAGCTTAGCAAACCAACTGCCAAGACCGTAGCCAGACATTGACGAGCGACCTTTGTAATAGTCCATTCCATTGCCCTGTTGTCTTGGGCCAAGAGTATTAACATAGCAGTCAATATCAGGACAAGTGAATACCACTTTTTTATTAGACATCTTGTTGAACGATGGGACGAAAATGGCAGGTAATCACAGCCAAACCTTTTGAAATTGCTATGGCATCACCCAATTCGGTTCTTAGTGTTAACTGACAGAGTTCCAAATAGGAAGTGTTTACGGGCATATACTGAAGATGCTTTATATTGTAGTGGTGAATATGTTCTTGATTGGTTTTTCGTTCAAGAACTCGTAGGAGGGGAACATTTGAATTACCAACCCGAGATTTTTCCACAAATGAAGCGTAGAGAAATATACAATTGTCTGTGGAGAATGCAGGCGGGTAGTCAGCAAAAATGAAATTAGTGTTTCCGGCACTTTTACCATTGATTATATTGAGCTTAAAGCCAAGAACATCCTTTAGGTTATCATTGAGAATAACCTTTTCGCCGGCAATAGGTGAACTAATGTAGATCTTGCCCTCCTCCTTTGAATAGTTGAAATGAAAACCTCCCTTTTTACGAGCGGAAATTCTTTCATTAATAGAACGACATAAATCATTCATACAGGTGAGTTCCTCGTAGGGTAATTCAATATATGGATAATCCATCCAATTGATTTTTTGAATTTGTTCTTGATCACTTGAGGATGGTGGTGGCGGCCAATCATAGGGTCTAATTTTTATATCATATTTACGATCTTTTCTCAGGAAATCGTAGGTATTTTTGAGAATACAGTCGACAAGAGCCACTTCATACTTTCCATTGTCGTCGAATTTGATGGTGGGGGAAAGTTTTGTCCAAAAATCACTTGTTCTATTCAAGTCATTGTAGAGAGGATCGGAAACATTGGACATGAAAGTCACATAGAAATCATTGGGCATTGTCAATGTCTTCAGCACTGACCCAAGAATCAAAATCTGAGTTGTATCCTAGCCAGCGAACAAGCAACTGTCTCTTGCCATGGCGTGTACGACTCTTTAATATCTTTTCAATTTGATAAATTTCACTAGTGTTTCTAACTTTTTGCAGTTCATATTCATAAAAACCGCCGAGAATCTCATCATCTTTGGTGTCTCGCAGTCGATATGTCGTGGGCTCGGTGTCCAGGATTTTGGACACTTTAAAAAGTTCGGTGCTCCATAAATAATTCCCGTTTTCAAAAATATTGGTGGTTCTATTAATTCGAACAGTATCACCAACATTGAATTTCTTCTTCACATTTTTTTTCTTTTTCACCATTGGAATATTGCTTTAGAAAAGCATCAAATGTATTTTCATTGTAGTGAAAATCCCGAGGGCTTGAGTTGGACAGAGATCGATGAGGTCGATGGTTGTATATCTGCATGATTTTATCTAAATCATGAATAAAAGCCGATGTATTTTTCAGGGTACAATATCTTGAAATTAATAGACGAATCGTTCTTATTAGTCGTTCAGCCAATGCAGCCTTTATCGGGCTGTGACTATGATAAAGTGATGTATTATGTTTCAAAAGAACCTTTTGCACATGGGGATTAACAAATTCACTGCCACGATCCGATTGAATTTTTCTATATGAATCGTGTTCAAGAATACTTTCAATGGCCTGAGCAACTTCAACACCTCTCTTTGATCGCAGTGGAATGGCATAGGCATAGCGACTAAAGACACTGATTGCCACCAGAATATATTTGTAGGGTGCATTGTGACGCCGTTGAATTGCGTCTAAAGTTAAAAGATCCGTTTGCATTATATGCAGAGGGAAAAAGGCTTTAGTTTGTCGATATTGTTTGACACGAAGCCTGTGATTCCGATGCAGTGTGTAACTCGATTCATTTTGTAGATACTCTTTTGCTTTTTTCAAGGTGGTACCGGAGACAGCTTTAGAAAGCGTTTTGGGAGAACTTAAACTTCCCGCTTCACCAATATTTTCATAGACACCTTTCAGAACTTCATCCATTTTGAACGCAAGCACGTAGTGCAATGTCCACTCCCCTTTTGCACACTGGAGGGTGAATCAATTCGTCTTCGCTTTTGACTAGCAGCCACAGGTGTCGTAAAATCATTACTGCTGATAGTGTTTTCAAATATTGAATCTTCTTCTTCTTTTTTAAATGGTGTTGGTGTTGTTGGAGGACTATATTCCTTTAATTTCTTTAGAATTTGCTTATTGCCAATAAGACTTTTGGGAAAGTTTGATACACTTAGAAAGGTGTATAGATTATTGTCAAAGGATAAAAGTCCTTTACGATTCGTCACCATATCACAAATTAAATCAACTAGATTATAACTTTTTCCCTGAATTATAATTCGTTTCCCTGTGCTGTCGACTTGAACTTGATCAGCAGTTTCCAACATGAGATAAGATAATACTCTTTTACTCTGTTCTCGATAGGTCACTGGCAATAGGTTTCCAATTTTCGATACAATTGAATTTAATTCCTTCTCCTTTGATGCTGCTGCAGAATCTTGAGGAGATGTTTCCTATTTAGAGGGATCGGTAACAGTGGCGGCGGTGGGTCTCTCACGATATGGTTTATGTTTGTCCACACGTCGCAATGCATCTTGAAGTAAAAGCAGTTTTTTGTCATCGGCAATATTCTCATCATTAATGAATTTGTTTAGATTGTCTTCAAAATGTTCGACGGGCGAGAGGACAAGTTCAAATGGTGTCAATTTATATGGTTTAGCCATTCTCTCTCTAGAGAAAACTGTTTACAAGTCCTGCAATTATTGGCAGTAAAAGTGTGAAAAAGCTACCGCCCGCTTGAAGGAGTCGTTTTCTTTTAAAAATTTTCCCCTTGTTTTTACAAGCCAAGGCACGTACAGTGGAACGATGTTGCTTTGTCTGTTGTCTAATACCTTCTGGCAGTTGAACATTGCCCTCAGTTAAATTTAAACAAAGTTCAAATATTAGATTAATGCAATCATTGTCAACACCATGTTTGAGTATGGCCTTCCTAAGCAAGGGTTTTGAAGTGCTTAAAACGGAAAATAAATGCCGTTGTTCGTGTAGTTTCTTCAGTGTCATAATGGCAACTAATAGCCTTTTCTACTGTTCACCGGAAGATATACTGTAATTTCATTGTTGAAAATGTCGGTGACTACACGTAGATCCTCGGGTGTGCTCTGATTAAGATCCAGCAAAATGTAACCGTAGGGTTTATTAGTCGCCTGAGTGTACGCTGACAACAGAAATTTAGGGGCGCCGGGGTATATCTGTTTATTGAGAGTTATGAGCGAGCTAGAATCACGAACAACTCGATAGATAATATAGATAGTGCAATTCAAAGCAAGGGTTCGCATACATTTGCTCTGATGAAACAGATTGTGTAGAACTAGGGTTATGGAAATGTGTTCATGATGGGAGCGAACAGTGAACAGTTGTAGCATTTCCTGTGAGAACTGTTCAATGGATTTAGCCAAATCATCAATAATCAACCACGAGTTCGATTCAACACTATTGAAAACATCAAGTCCCCGTATGAATTGTATTGGTATGGTTGTGGCAATTGCTTTTATTTGATCATAGGACTCCTGCCAAATACTATAGCAATAGTAGATTTTTTTCGGTTTTTCCAAAAACATTTTATCGCAATTTTTAATTATTTTAGTTAAGAGTGTTGTTTTCCCCGACATTGAGGGAACACACAGAAACGACCTGAAGTGTGTTTTAAATTGATACATGCTGCTGCTGCTGTTGAAAACAGTTGGACTACAGCTAACTGTAAATCATACGTGTCCAATGAATAAGCAGTAGCAATAATTTTCCCATAGATCTATATAGTACGTTAACAAGAGTAACAACAAAAAAAAACAATATTTCATGGCAGCATTTATTTCAGTAACATGAAAACAAATATTTATTCAACGTGAACTGCAATTGACAACGATATGAATAACACTTGTTCAACAAGAACAGTTGACAACAATATTTCATGGCAGCATTTATTTCGGCAACATGAAAACTCTATTTGTTCAACATGAACTGCAATAATAAAAATGACACTTTATGTACAACATAAAAATAAACACTTTTTGTCCATGAAGAGCAACACTTATTGTCTTTAAAAACACTTTTTGTCCATCAACACTTTTCTGTACAACAACAAATTGTCTTTAAACACTTTTCTGTACAAAACATGAGCACTTGAAAACAACACTTGAAAAAAAACACTTGAAAATTGAACTAGCACAGTTGAGCATTATAGTGAATTTAAAAATGGGGCCCCCCCCCCCCAGGGCCGCGGGGCCGAAGGCCGGCTGAGGACGGGACCCCCCACCCCCAGGAGCCGGCAGCGGGAAGGGCCCCCCCCTGGGAGCTGCGGTGGAAAAACAGTACAATAGTTGTCGTCACTGCTGCTACAGGTTAGGTTGAGGTTAGTTGAGGTTAGATTAGTTAATTTATGAAGGGGTTGGTGGTGGTGGTTAGTTAATTTATGAATGGGTTGGTGGTGGTGGTTAGTTGGTTAGTTCAAGTCCATGAAGAGCAACACTTATTGTCTTTAAAAACACTTTTTGTCCATCAACACTTTTCTGTACAACAACAAATTGTCTTTAAACACTTTTCTGTACAAAACATGAGCAATTGAAAACAACACTTGAAAAAAAAACACTTGAAAATTGAACTAGCACAGTTGAACATTATAGTGAATTTAAAAATGGGGTCCCCCCCCCCAGGGCCGCGGGGCCGAAGGCCGGCTGCGGACGGGACCCCCCACCCCTGGGAGCCGGCAGCGGGAAGGGCCCCCCTGGGAGATGCGGTGGAAAAACAGTACAATAGTTGTCGTCACTGCTGCTACAGGTTAGGTTGAGGTTAGTTGAGGTTAGATTAGTTAATTTATGAAGGGGTTGGTGGTGGTGGTTAGTTAATTTATGAATGGGTTGGTGGTGGTGGTTAGTTGGTTAGTTCAAGTTAGGTTAATTTATCCAGCCAGACCAAGTTGATTGCGATAGTCTATGCATTCAACTCGGTCTGAAATACGGTAGTGGCCATGAGGCAGGACACTCACGCCATTCTCAAGCACATAGACTTTGTCAGATCTATACTGTAGAGAGCGAATTGCAAGCACTTGTGCTCTCGGCACTAGGCTACTTTCTACACAGTCTCTGTACACGCTCATGTTGAAATTGCTCTTTACAAAATGTGTAGGCACCCCTTTACACGCCTTCTTTTCATCCCCACTATGAGTTTTAACGCAATAAACTTTGGGACCCGGGAACACCCTCCTGGATATCAAATCACTCCCCGTCTCTGATTTTAACATTAATAGTTGGTTGGGGGCTTGACGTTTCACCAACTCGGGGTAGAGTGATGGATTCCAGTTGGTGAAATCCATCCACGAGCTGATGTGTTCCCCCTTTTCTAGATCACCCAATAAATCTTCGGTCCCATTTACCTTTAACAGCAGAGAATCTGTATACCCGTAGTAAACTTGAACCTCCCCCTCCCGTGGCCATTGCACCATGCACACATTGTAAAAAAACGACAACATGAGCTTTTTGGAAATTTCCAGTACTGAACTGCCGCCCGCTATATTCTTGTTCAGTACCAAATTACGCTTTCGCCTGTGTAGAAGAACCATGCCAAGCTCTATGCTCGTGAACGATGTAAAATTGGGATCGGCAATAATTCGTGCACACTCTAGAGGGTCAATCACGACGTCGCAGCGAGATCTGTTCTTACGCTTTCACACATTTTGCCAAACGCTGAATTTAGGATGATTTTGTACATTTCCTTCTCCACCTTTGAGTTTGCCCTAGAGCGTTTATCGACAAAAGTATCGATAAACGTTTTCAAGTATGGTCGCTGATTGAACTGCAGGACCCTGTGTATTTTGGTGATTTTGAAACCATTGTTCACCATCCAGTGCAAAAGCACATGGTGAACAACGATATTCTCCTTAGGGTCCAAATCAGCAATCAGTTTCTGTTTGGAGGGAGTCCAGTGCATCCCCATATCCTCAACCAATGATCGATTGTAGGGGCTCAATGAGTCCCTGCTCACGGGCCGATTGATACAGGAAAAAACAAAATCTTTGACTGAGTCGTGAAGCGCCAGAGGAATGTGACCGTCAATTTCAAAGAACCATCCTTGTGGCCCATTGTCCTCGACGGTGGTAATGTCGGGGAACTCACAAGGATTCTCAAGCCATTGATAGTTCCCACACGGCAAAGAGTAGTGAGACATTGCCGAGGGGTACAATGAGTTCATGTCCAAGAACACTGCATCTGATTTTGCACCGGTGCTGTTTTGTCCGCTCGGATCGGTTGACAAGACGCGGTCCCCATGAAAAACATACCCTCCCCTCATTGAACGCTCTAAAAAAAGGTGCTGATCTACATTGGTGATTAGGCCTACTTCCTCCCTACTAATTTTTAAAATCAAATCCATCACCAAATGGGGTGTGGAAAAATAGTAGCCTATATCTAACCCGAACTTTGAATAGATTTGGTCTGTGTTCTTACAGACTATATCCAACAGAGTTAAAACGTCACAGGCCAAGTACAGTCTAAAATAATCCCACCCATTTTTACAATTCCCCTTAGACCACACCTTCTTGGCAAACTCATATTCCTCGGCTGTGCATTCACTGCTGGTCAGTGAATTGTAAAAACCTTCAATTGGAGGTAGTTTCACCTCACTTAAGCGAGCGCCAGAACAGTAATAATCGTATGCATATACACCTTTGCAGGTCAACAGGTCATACATTTCACTGTCTGGAAAGTGCTGTTTAAGCAAGGGAAAGCTAT
Source organism: Artemia sinica (assembly GCA_027921565.1). Taxonomy (NCBI): domain Eukaryota; kingdom Metazoa; phylum Arthropoda; class Branchiopoda; order Anostraca; family Artemiidae; genus Artemia; species Artemia sinica. Next base: position 68,682,731 of record CM051262.1, read on the forward strand.
CAAAATTGTCGCTTTTCTGCACTTGAATCAATTGACTCAATGCCTTGGGAAACAAACTAAAAGAATCTAAAACCTGATTTTATTCCAACACGTATGCCCATTATCCACTGCCTGCCATTTCAGCTGGAGAAGCAACAACTTCTCGGCCGATTTTGGAATAATGTTATAGGTAAATAAATTGTTTACCCATGGACTATCTACTGCCCCTCCCTCCCTGTGCATACGTGCCAGTGCCGGTAAAATAAATTTTAAGTCGTAATTTGAGTTGTGAATAAAAACAGGGATAAAAAACTGTTGGCTAACATTTAAGTTACACGATTGATGCGCTACCCCTCTAAAATTACTACCCCCAGATGATATTTCCTGCCACAAGTGATTATGATCTCTGACTTTCCCCCTCCCACCGGCCCCTCTTTTTCCTTTAGTCCCCTTATCCCCCTCTACAACCTCCCCGTACAAACCCAACATATTTTTTTATCTTTAATCGCGAGACGATCCTCTGCAGACAGCACCATTGGACAATGGGTATTTCCCAAACGAGAAATAGCGCCATTAGCCGTGCCAATTAGTTTAGTCAGTGCCTTGACCATGCACTCGTCCCCCTCATCCAATGTTTCTACTATTTCTAAGAACCGCATTCTGTTAGAACTGTCTCTTTGCGCATGAGCATAGGACACTGATATAGCCTGATGTTCTTTGACTCGGTTTGGAAATCTAGGATCGTTCACCTCCACCAGCTTAGCTTCACAGTCTAAAGATATTTTGTTGCACTGGAGGAGGGTGTTCTGGAAATTTTTAAAGCGTAGAATGGACCTATCCCCTGAAACCGTTTCCACTGTCTGATAGCCATGCCGTCTACAATGCCTCATGTGATTTTGCAACTTTAATTCAGTCCAAAATCGAGAGAGGCATGTTGGACAGTAGAAACATACCCCCTTATTCTTACCAACCCCCAGAACTCTACTGATGTCTGTAATAGGGTTAAAATGGCCAATTGCATTCGGTTCACTAGGTGGTGTGTACAACAACCAAACCCAGTGTCTGACCAAATCAATTGACGGGCCCCTTATAGGGAAGACCACCCCCTTCTTTTTTAAACGAACCCCATCTTCAAATTCAGTTTCATACTGAACCACAGTAACGCCGATATTTAAATGGGCATTAGCCCTTTCAAAAATATCAATAGATCGTAGCGTTACTGGGTATTTTCCTTCTAAACAAGAGAAATCTACAATTGGGAAATTGGACCCTTCCTTCCCATGTACAGTCCAATCGTCTAAATTCGTCTTGGTAGCGTCACGTGCTAGAGGCTCGAATGCTGATATGAGGAAAGCATACTTGAAACATTTTTGTCCTGTTTCAAAACAGATCTTCTGGACACCACGACAACCTACTAAATCTGGATTATATTTTAATTCAATTGCCCTTCCCCCACCTGCCCACCTCTTAAAATAAAATCTTTCTTAAATTTACAGATATTCACACTTAAATTTTCAATAAATAAAACTACAGACCCACTACCGTTTTCGTTAAAGTTCTCAAGATGCGCTATAATTTGATCTACCCACTCCGAAAAACACCCTCAAAATTTTCTAAATTCGGATAGATCAAACGCATCTCGGAATGTACATAATGATAATAAACTTCGCTTTTCCCCTCATTTAAATAGAATACCTTTAAAACAATTGAAACCTTAATTGAATCCCTCCCCCACAATTGAATTTGGTTCTCCAGCAGTGCACGAATTTTTTCTACATATTCATGCACGATTTCTACGGGGTCAAAAACAAAATTTCCCCCCATAAGTGAATTAAAAGGATCCCCAAAAGTCACAGTGTAGACAACTATATTATTTAATATTGAACTTGACAGTTGAAAGTCTGGAAAAGTTGTACCCCCTCCCCCTCTTGTATATTATCCCCTCCCCCTCCCCCACTTTGTTCAACAATATTTGGGGTATGTGAATGCTCCACTTCAGTTGTTTGAAGTGGATTCGTTAGGGTATCGGGGGCTGGAGGAGGAGGGTTCCCAGTTAATTCTCGGGTAAAATCGTCCAAAAGATGTAGCGTGTTTGGACTTAGCAAAGGTAAGTCCCCCTGCTCAACTGCGCTATTATCTACATTAAAATAATCAACTAAAACCTCATCAATATTTTATGATGACGACGATATTTCCAGTGAATTGTTGGAGAGGTCCACCTCTCCTCCAACTGATGATGAAGGTGATAATGAATACGGGACCAATGGTCGTCCAACCTATAAATGAAAAATATCTTATTTTCAAAGTGTTCAAATCACCCCTACTGTTTTTAAAATTTGGATTATTATTTAAAGTCAGCGCTTAGTAGTAGCAGCAGTATGCACATAGTAGCATTTGGTCAATTCACTGTTCCCCCCACAACTATCGATATTCTGAAAGCAATCAATTTCCAACTTAATATAAGATATTTACAATCTAAAACGTCACTTTACATAGAAGGCGGCAATTTGATTTTGTTCAAAAAATAGCTTATTTTCAAAGTGTTCAAATCAGCCATACTGTTTTTTTTTTTCGCGGCGCTTCTCAGGCCCGCAGCGCTTCCCCCGGCGCTTCTCGGGCCCACCGCGCTTCCCGCAGCGCTTCTCGGGCCCAGCGGCGCTTCCCGACCCCCACCGTGGCTCCCAGTCCCTTTACATAATGTTCAAAAGTTGAAATATTGTTAGACGGCATAAGTCGCTATTTCTCTCTCTCTCTCTCTAATTCCCAGTTCTACAGGTTCGGTGAACTCCTCATTAGCTCACAGTTATTGTAAGCCGTCGCGCGTATGTTCTGCAGTCCAAGACTGAATTTCAACAGGTAGGAAAATACACAATTAAATGCTGTAAACCGTTAACTCAGACATTGTCAACATTTTCCCCTCGCTAAAATCTTGGCAAGGGTTTGTAAGATTGAAAGCTATTTTAAAAATATCCTTGCGCAAATTACGGGATCCATATGTGACAGATAGATAAATGGGAATAATCTCTCAGTTCCTTCTTCTCTTAAAACTAGTGAATATTCAATTGTGAAAAAATAGCATTTTGAATTTCAAATGGTGAGCAGTAATTGACTAGAAATTACCCATGAAAAATATTCGCTTATGAGATAGCGGCGAAGAGATAGCAACAGAGAAAATAGCAAAGATTAGAAAAAAGAGCGGTTTGACATGCAAAAACAAAAAATTACATTATATTTAGATATCTCTGAGGGAGGGGGGGAGCAGAGAAATTTAAAACAATGGTTGGGGGCGGGGGGTTAATATTTTAATATCTCTGAGATACACTTTTACACAGTGTTGAAAAATAGTGAAAGGAAAAGACTAAAAAACATTGGAAGAAATAGATATATATTTCTATAAGATAGGCTGAGAAAAAAAATGCTCACATTTGCAAAGTCCAAGGGCAGTATTTGAATGCCCGAAGGCCCAGGCGAAGCATGTTGTACCATCGGCGGCGGGCCTTGTGTAGACGGGGCAGGTAGTCCATAGAAAGCAGCTGTCCATTTACTCTTTAGTTTTTGACCTGGTTGCATTGTTGTCTGCACAGATGGTTGCAGTTGGGCAGTCAACACTTGTTTTGGGGTCGGGCAGCATACTTAATAATGGATGGTCTTGCCTCATCCACTCTCGCTTTCTTAGTGGGAGGCGGCGCACATTCTTCATAATTGTCCTTAAAAAAAGAGAAAAAAGTTAGTATGGAAAATAATTTCACCCTTTTTACAGAAGGAAAATTAGTACCCCCTCCCCCCCGAAATACCCCCCAGAAAGATATCGCATCCTTTTGAATCTGAGAAAGATGAATTACGGCTCACTGAGCCGTTCAAAATTCAGCCTATAAAAGTCGGCCTAGTTTGTTTCTAAGCTGTTTGAAGAATTTCTTATTTTTAGGCGTTTCTGTTCTTTTCTGGTTTTAATCTGAATTGAGCATGCCTCGTTTGATGCATTTAAAGTATTAGCGGTATTTTTTTTATCTTTCCTTATCCTTTTTCGGTAGCTGGTATTTACCCCCCCACCCCAAAAAAACAGCCCGAGGAAAATAATCCCCATGGAAAATATCCCTGAGAAAAGACATGGAAAAATACTCCCCCCCGAAAGATATCGCATCCTTTTGAATCTGAGAAAGATGAATTACGGCTCACTCAGCCGTTCAAAATTCAGCCTATAAAAGTCGGCCTAGTTTGTTTCTAAGCTGTTTGAAGAAAATCTCCTTAATACTAAACGTTGAAAATGTGAATATTTAGTCTTTACTTATTTAGCCAAACATCGAAGCATTGATCTAAGCTATGGTTCTTTTTCAGTTATCCAATAAATAAAAACAAGTTTTTAGTCGCATCCTTTTGAATCTGTGAAACCTTTGGAAACTAAACTGCTAACGCTAACGAACAGGAAGTGCTTTAAAAAAGGGTCAGAGCTAATTATAAGCCTCGCGCTGGAGCCTTGTGTCAAAACCAGAGCGGGTTAATAACAACAGCGACGGATGTCTCAGTTAGAGAAAAGATTACAATAGAGAAAAGTCTAAATTTATCGAAAAGATAATTATTTCTATTTGCGAGAATTTTGTTTGTAAAAACAATGGGGATGGGTTAGGTTTTGAGGGTAAAAAGAACATATTTTATGTTTTCTATCGAGTATAAAGATTGCATAATGATGTTTGTATTAGAGTGGGAGGGGGAGGGGATTTACCTGAATATACCGGAGGGTGACCAAGGAAGATAATTTTATTTTGAAAATAAAAATTAAAAATGTACTCACATTGCTAATTGTGGCTGTCAAGGCTTCAACCTCATCAATAATATTTAGTGTTATATCCATTGTGTCACAATACTTTCTGATAATTTAATCACAATGCATGTCCGTTATATACGAAATCTCAAGGGTGAATTGTTATGTAATGGGGAAAACCATATGTAACAAGCCCTCTGATTGGCTGAGAAGGGGGATGTAACCGACTCGCTGATTGGCTGAGAAGGAAACACGTGATCTAACTGTTTCCTATTCCTGGAAACTCATAACATTCGCCTCGAGCGTGCACTTACAACAACAACAACAACAAATGCTGTTTCCTATTTCTGGACACCTTGACATTCGCCTCAAGCGTGCACTTACAACAACAACAACAAATAAATCGACCTTGGAAAAAGAGGTCATTGACCCCATTAACCACGTGTTCTCCCTAGGGAGTCTATGCCCATATTAGGACCATAAACCACGTGGTCATGTCACGAGTAGCACCCCCCTCTCTACTGACTTTATAGTAGAAATTATTAAAAATTGTAAGTTTCAACTAAAATTCTCCATGTTTAGTCTCAGGCAGGCGCATACGCGGAGGGGGAATGTAAGGGAATCATGTATTCTATCTCGTATATTTCAGGAGATAGTAATCTTCTAAGAAAGACTGACACAAAATAGAGTCTCCCTGAATTTTTGTTTCCCCATCTTCTAAGAAATACACAAATATCTTCTAATACGTTCTTGCAAACGGAATATCAAAGTGAAAGCTCACTTTAATTTCTAAGAAGCAGTAGACTTGATAACAATAGAGGAAAGGATTTCTTTAAGCTTCAGATGAAGTTCTTCGATTTCATTTGGCAGTGGAGCAATTAAAGATGTTTTGTATTGCTGAAAAAAAGAACAATACTCAATCAGAAGTATAAAAGAAAAAGGCCAAGAAATAAGTAATACAGACACATTGCAATAAAGCTCAAATAATCCTTAAATAATAATCTATAATAGAAATTGACACTTTTACCAATTAGCCTGTTCAGGAAGGCAGCTAAAATCAAGAACCACACACAAAAGTCACCCTTGATAGAGACACTGGAGAAACTTATCCAAGCCCCATTTTTAATGAACTTATTAATTCTGATACTTCAATTAATAATTTTTTTCGCAAATTTCTATTTTACAGCCTATATCTGATAATACCATATACGGTAAGCAATTAGCGTCCCAAAAAGCTATAAAAAAAATATTTGCTATGTTTGAATAGTCATTCAATAGTCTGATGTTTTTGTTCAGTTGCACTTTCGCCATTGCTTGCAGAGGCCTGTTTTATTTTGGTGCATCTTTTTTAAGGTTTGTCTTGTTTTTATTTTGTCATGGGGACTTTTATCTGGTGTCATGGGGACCTGTTTTATTTTGAAGCATCTTTTTTAAGGTTTGTCTTGTTTTTATTTTGTCATGGGGACTTTTATCTGTGTTTTTTACTGATTATTCACTTTTTCCACTGAGGATTGTTAAGCAAAGCTATCGATCGAAATACTTGCATACTATTCTTCTTTTTTCACTGGTTTGCATTATCCTCAGTTTTTTCTTCGTTAGTTTTTTCATTCTGTTAGGCCTGCTCCAGTTCAATTTAGTACCTCGCCGGAGCCAAAAACCTATATTATATCAAAACCGTCACAGAAAGGAAATTACTTAAATTTAAGGACCAAACTTTTAAATGTTTGGAACCAAATTGAATTTTTACATTTCTTTGTCACATAGTTGACAATTTTTCCCAGCGATTCAATTTTGCCCAGCGATAAAATCCCAATAGTCCAGTTTCTGTAGAAGCTCATTAACATGTAACTCACATTATATGTAATGTTACTACTATACGAATATCTAAGGCGGAAAAATGTCTGTTCCTGCTGCAAGAATAAGAAGAACTATTTAATATGTACTAAGCATGTACATACGCAGGGTGGAGGGGGGCTCAGGGTCTGACCTCTCGGGAACACCAAATCTCTTTTAGTTTCTAGACCCTTCTCATTCAGAGCATGAATATAATTTTTTTTATTTTTGCCCTCCCTCCCTCCACCAGGAAAAAATCCTACGCACATGCATAGTACTATAGTATTGTGAAATATATACTATATGCATGTAATGACGTGCACTGGAGTTATTAAGAAGAACTATTAGAGAGTAACGTTATATTAAGAACATAATATGTATAATATTTAACTATTATTAAGAAAGTTATTATTACACATTATAGTTATGACAGTATACTAAATAATAATATAGTGTAACAACATAATAATATTGTAAATCATAATATTACTGCTACTACTAAAAACAACTCACTGCAGCATCAAGCCACCTAGGAGCAACACAACTACGCACACTCCTCTTTCATTCCAATCAATCCAAAGCTTCTCTCTTTACACCCTCCCAAGAAGTTTCCATTCCCTTTGGATCTTTCCTTACGACATCCTCCCATACCGTTCGGGGTCAACCTGCTTTTTTTGGCCCTATCAGGGATGTCCAGCCTGCGGGCCCGTGGGCCACACTGTTGCCCACTTGAGATTTTTTTTTGCAGCCCACTAGTCATTGGCACTCAAATTGTCATTGAAATTTAATAGGTTCTGCAACCCATTGGATTATTTCAAGTGACAATGCGGCCCAGTATAATAAGAGATTGGATACCCCTGCTCTAGACGGTTGCCCGACAAAGATGATCTTAGGCAATCTATCATCCTTTATCCACAGAAAGTGTTCTAGCCAGTGGCGGATCCAGGGGGACGAGGGGGACACGCCCCCTAACATACTCTAAAGTAGTGTAATTTACTTAACTAACGCAAATTTGCGTTAATTAAACTTGCTTCTAACGCAAGTTTATCGGATCGACCTATTTTGCCCCCCCCCCCAAAAAAAAAAAAAAATCTTGGATCCGCCACTGGTTCTAGCCATCTCAACCTTTCTCTCATTATAGCTCTAGAAAGCAGGATTGACCCACAGATTTCTAAGAGCTTACGGTTGAGATACGGTCAGGCAGTTGGGTACCCAAGAGAATCCGTACGCAATTTCTCTCGAAAACATCAACATAATCCTCCTCCGTTTTTCCTAGGTGCATAAACGTATCTCCCTATTCTTCCCAACTTTTTTCAACAATGGAGAAACGCCTGGGCCTTGTCTATTCTACTTTTGACATATGTACTGCACCCACCGTCTTTACAACTAATGCTACCAAGGCAAGTGAAGCTGTCCAACTGATCAAGTTTCTCGTTAATCAAAATCAACTCTTTGCCTTCGCTTATTCCCAGTCTTATCAACCTAGTTTTCTTAACCTTAATTTTCAAACCTATTTTTGTACTGAACTCGCAAAATCTCTAAAATTCATTCATTTTGCAAATACTTTCATCGACGATGCTTAAATTATCAGAATAGCCTAAGTCTAAAAGAGCTTTACTTCCGTAATTGATTCCGCGTTCTCCCAATGCCGTTGCTGTGCTCCTTAGAACTAAGTCCATCAATATACATAAAAATGGGTATAGGATGCAACCCTGCTTAACTCATGATTTAATTCGAAACCAGTTGCTAACCTCATTTCCAGCCAGCAATGTTATTCACATACATAGCACTAATAACTTTATTGTGTTTATCTGATATACTATACAAGGATAAGACCTTTGATAAAGTTCTCCTATCAGCTGAATCATACGCTTGCTCATAATATATAAAACTGAGGAATAAAGGGGTTTGATGACTGGGACTTTTAAATTATTATTCCAAGAATGAAAATTTGGTTGATGCATCCTCTTGCCTTCTTAGAACCACACTGCAAACTTCTATCTACAACATCTCTATTCTCTAAGTCTAATAAGTATCATCATACTAAGCAATTCTTTTCCTACAGAAGCCAATCTAATGCCTCTATAATTATCACACTCAGTTTTTCCCCATTCTTATCGTTTTTTTTTAGTTTTCACACAAATTTAAAAGTACATTTTAAGAAACAAAATATATTTTCAAAGTTTTCACTTCATTGACTTTATTAAATAAAAATTATTAAAACTTTAAGGAATACATATCAGTATATGTATATTAAACTGACAATACATGGTCATTTGTTTTGTTTCAGTAAAGTGCAAATTATGTTCTAGTCTTGAGATGGCATGAGGATTGTCAGCCCTACTCATTCTAATTATTAAACAGAAAAACATTCATTTCATTCATCAAAAAGAGAAACAAAATTTGGAGCAAAATAAATTAAATGTAAAATTTGTTTTCATTGAACGTCATCCTTGCTCCAATCTGGTATTTAAATATTTTTGTTTTGTTTTATTCTATTATTTTGTAGCCTAATGATTTTCAAGTCCAGTTGCAGTGAGTGCAGGGGCGTAGATCGGGTGAAGGGGTGCTTTTGCTCCTAGATTTTTTTACCACGTCCTCCCGCCCCCCATTGATTAAAAAAAACTTTTTTTACTCTCTTTGAAAAATTCCCTTTTTAAAATAGAAGCTCGTTTTAGTTCGACTTGGTTATTTAATGTAATTTATGTTCATTTTGGGTTTCATTTATTTATTGATGGCAATTTGTGGTATTTTTACGCTTGGAAGATTATTTGACTTGAAGCTAAAATGAAGCTCTACTTTTCTATGAAAAGCTTGTTTTGAGTAAAAAAAGTTTTTTTTAATATTTTCTGTTTGTCTTTTATTCAAATGGTTTTTTACATGAAAAAAAAATAGAATTTTAAATCTTTGTTTTTTTTTTTGTAAGAATCCATAGTTCGGCTTGCTATTTGTATGTTGGAGAAACCTTTTCAACAATTTTTAATCCTGAAACAAATAGTATTGTTAATTTAATTTTACACCTCCTCCAGTTGACCTGAAAAATAAAACTTCATATGATTCTAAAAAAATCATTTCTATGCTTTTTGACAAATTGTAAGAGCACAAGTAGTAATAGTAGTACCCCAAAAATTTAATGCCCCCAGTCGTTCTCAATATATTGCTGAGGTGTCTTATTGGCAACCATACACACAGTGCCTTTTCATTTAGCTTTGAAGCACAATGGGCCAATTGCATAATTGTGGGGGTTTGACATTCTTAATATCCATAGAGATATAGTTACTGGACTGTTCTACTATGCTGAAGAAACTGGCTGTCTCAAAATTTTGACTGGATGTATTTGGAAAATGAAAGAGTTTGGAAGGGGGACTTCTTGCCCTCCTATCTCTTTTGACTCTTAAAAAGGGACTCTTAAAAAGGGCACTAGAATCTTTAATTTCCAATCTAATATAATTCTTTAAAAGTTTCAATAATATTTCTAAATATTATAGAGCAGCGGTGCCTATGATATTGCTTATATTCCCTTTTGAAAACCTGCATGCATATTGTTTTTTTTGTTTAATTGAAACTCCCCCTAAACATTTCCTAAAAGGTTCACCTTAATACCCTTAGCGTAATCAAACAGTTCGTGGTAACGAACTGTAAGTAAGGAGCGACCCGGCTCAATGGTAACCGAAACTGTAGAAAACGGAATTTTGATACCAATAGATACATAAAAGAATCAAATTTTCAAATATAGAAGTTTACTGATTTCAAATATAGAAGTTATATATGATTTCAAATATAGAAGTTTCATCAAGTTTAGTCCTACCTATCAGAAGTTACGCGCCTGAGAAAATTTGGCTGATTTTCAAAAAAAGGGGGAAAGACCCCCTAAAAGTTATAGAACCTTAATGAAAATCACACCATCATATTCAGCGTATCAGAGAACCCTAATGCAGAGGTTTCAAGCTCCTATCTACAAAAACGTGGAATTTTGCATTTTTTGCAAGAAGAAAGATCACGGATGCGTGTTTATTTGTTGTTTTTTTTTGTTTTTTTTCCAGGGGTGATCGTACGACCCAGTGGTCCTAGAATATCGTGGGAGGGTTCATTCGAATGGAAATTAAAAGTTCTAGTGCCCTTTTTAAGTGACCAAAATAAATAGAGGGCAACTAGGCCCCCTCCCACGCTAATTTTTTTCCCAAAGTCACCCGATCAAAATTTTGAGATAGCCATTTTGTTCAGCATGGTCGAAAATATGATAACTATGTCTTTTAGGATGACTTAATCCCCCGAAGTCCCCGGGAGGAGGGCTGAAAGTTATGAACTTTGCCCAATGTTTACATATAGTATTGGTTATTGGGAAGTATACAGACGTTTTCAGGGGGGATTTTTTCTGGTAGTGGGGGGGGAGTGGGTCGGGGGGTTATGTGGGAGGATCTTTCCACGAAGGAAGTTTTCATGGGGGAAGGGACATTGCTATGAATGGGATGCCGGATTTCCCAGCATTATTTAAAAAACGATCAGAAATTATATATAAAAAAACAAGTTTTTTCTCACAACGAAAGTAAAAAAAGAAAGTTTGACTTTCTCACAACTCTTTTTTTTTTAAACAATGAAAAACTTTAGCGTAAAGAGCGAGGCGTTGAGGAGGGGACAGCCCCTTTCATATACGGAATATTTCTGTTCGTTTTAAGTTTTAACGTCGTTCCTTACTTTCAGTTAAAAAAACTTTATTTTTATTTAATTAGTTACAGGAACGCTGGTGGTAGTATTAAAGTATAGACATAGTGCCTTCTGGCAAGTTCAAAATCCAGCGGAGCTTACCCTTAAAGGTCTAACTTAATAATGTGCCGTTTCTGAGATATTGCTTTGTCACCTTTTTGGAAATCTACATGCTTATCAGACAGTTCGTGGTAACGAACTGTAAGTAAGGAGCGACCCGGCTTAATAGTAGCCAAAACTCTAAAAAACTGAATTTTGATACCAGTAGATACATCAAAAGAATCAGATTTTTATGCTGATTTCAAATAAATGAGTTTCATCAAATTTAGTTTAACTCATAAAAAGTTAAGAGCCTGGAAAAATTTGCCTTATTTTCGAAAAAAGGGGTAAACACCCCCTATAAGTCGTAGAATCTTAAACCATCAGATTCAGCGTAACAGAAAACCCTACTGTAGATGTTTCAAGCTCCTATCTGCAAAAATATGGAATTTTGTATTTTTTGCCAGAAGAAAGATCACGGATGCGTGTTTATTATTTTTTTTTTCCACGGGTCATCGTATCGATCCAGTAGTCCTAGAATATCGTGAGAGGGCTCGTTTGAACGGAAATTAAAAGTTCTAATGTCCTTTTTAAGCGACCAAAAAATTGGGGGGCAACTTGGCCCCCTCCCACGCTCATTTTTTCCTAAATTCACCCAATCAAAATTTTGAGATAGCCATTTTATTAAGCATAGTCGAAAATCTAATAAATATGTCTTTGAGGATGACTTAGTCCCCCACAGTTCCCGGGGAAGGGCTGCAAGTTATGAACTTTGCTCATTGTTTACATATAGTATTGGTTATTGGGAAGTATACAGACGTTTTCAGGAGGGATTTTTTCTGGGGAGGGGGTCGGAGGAGGGGATTACATGGGAGGATCTTTCTGCAGAGGATGTTTCCTATGGGGAAAGGACATTTAAATGAAGGGGATGCCGGAATTCCCAGCATTATTTAAAAAACGATCAGAAATTAAATAAAAAAAACAAGTTTTTTCAACTGAAAGTAAGGAGTAACATTAAAACTTAAAACGAACAGGAATTATTACGTATATGAGGGGGTTCGCCCCCTTGTCAATACATCGCTCTTTACGCTAAAGTTTTTTTTTTGTATTTTCAAAAGAGCTATCTATTCTAATTAAACAGCCTTTGTGATTAAGGGATTTGTGATTCGAACAAAATTCAAACTTTAGCGTAAAGAGTGATGTATTGACTAGGGGGCAAACCCCCTCCTATACGTAATAATTTCTGTTCGTTATAAGTTTTAATGTTGTTCCTTACTTTCAGTTGGAAAAACTTGTTTTTTTTTATTTAATAGTTCGTTTAGATTTAGTTCAATATCCGCCTAAATATCATGGTTGCAGCGGCAGCTGCATCCTATTAAAGAACGAACCACAGCCCATAGTAATCAAAAGTTGAAAAACGTGTTTTCAAAAAAACTGTCTAGTGAGAAAATTTTTCATTTGACACTGAATCAGGAATGGTAACTATTGTTTCGGTTAATCTTAGAAGTAAAAGTTTATTGCAAAAAGAAATTTATGGTGATTTCAAAAAAGAGCCTGAACCCCCTTGAAAATGGCGTCAAATCGAAATAAAAAGTGCTTCATTGGAATCAGCATGGTCCAAAACTTTTTGTAGGATAATTACAGTCCCCCACCTTGAACACCAAGGAAAAAGACTTTTTGCATGGGGTTATGATGCTCTGGGGTGGCCAGAGCATCATAGAGAGGTGTGTAATAGCTCATTCAAAAAGGAATTAAATTTTTAAGCACCCTTTATAAGTGAACAAAAGAGTGGAGGGCAAACAGCTCCCACCCCCTCCCTATGGGCCCCCTCCCACAAACTAGTCCTATAAAAATTTTGAGATAGCCATTTTGCTTAACATAGTTCAAAGGTCCAATATATATGGTTTGATGACGATATGGCCCTCCATAGTCTCTGGGGAAGGGCTGTATGTTGTATCGGGTGTATCGATATCGTGCCATCGGTATCGCGTGTATTGGTATCGCGCGTATCGGTATCGGGCGTATTGGTATCGCATGTATCGTATCGCGAATATCGGTATCAGTATCCGCTGTTGTTTTTTTTTCAGTCATTTTCTAGGCTCATTTTTTAAAGCATGTCCCGGCAAGGTATCATGGTTGCAGCGGCAGCTGCAACCTAGTAAAGAGCGAACCACAGCCCATAGTAACCAAAAAATAAAAACGCGTTTTGAAAAAAACTGCCTTGTGAAAAAAAAATCCCCATCTGACACTGACTCAGGAATGTTAACTATTATTTCGGTTCGTCTTAAAACTAAAAGTTTATTGCGAAAAGAAATTTATGGTGATTTCGAAAAAAAGCCCCAAACCCCTCGAAAATGGCGTCAGATCAAAATAAAAAGTGTACCATTGGAATCAACATGGTCAAAACTTTGTACAGGGAAGTTCCCCCTCCCTGAACAACAAGGAACATCACTTTTTTGCATCTGTAGCACTGATCTGTCTCCGGTTTTTTTTTTTTTTTTTTTTTTTTTTTTTTTTTTTTTTTTTTTTTTTTTTTTTTTTTTTTTTTTTTTTTTCAACAGGTCTAGCGGGCTACCAAAACATCTTAGAGAGATTCTTAATGGCTTATTCAAAAGCTATTTCTCATATCTACGTGCTTTTTATAAATTCTGCCGTCTGTAAGTGCCATATGGCACTAAAATGGCTCTTTTTGTGCTATTTCTCAAGGGGTGGCACTAGCAGGCTACCAGAACATCGTTGACAGATCTTTTATAGCTCATATAAAAGATATTGCACATATCTACGTCTTTCATATAAATTCCACCATCATCAAGTTCAAATGGCACTAAAAACGATACATTTGGTGTCGTGTCTCATGTGGAAAAGCAGCACTGTAAAAAAAGTTTGATTTCCAACAAAATGTTTTGCTCGAATTCAAACAAGTCAAAAAAAATCCAATTTTTCTGTTGGAATTGTGACTTGCTTATTGAATTCAAACAATTCACAAAAAAAATCCAATTTTTCTGTTGGAATTGTGACTTGCTTATTGAATTCCAACAAATTATTGAAATTATTAAGATTTATGTACTTTTCAGTAGAAAAAGTGTAATTTTCAGCGCAAATAGGTTATATCAATCAACACGGTTTGAACTTCAACAGTAGTTTGAAGTTTCTTGAATATCATTTTAAATTTGACTATAGGACCATTGAAAGTACTATGTCCAGATATAAGTTCAATTCAAATATTTGAATTATAGCAGAAAAAAAAGAATGCTAATTCAATTTTGAGTATAAAAAGATAATCATAAAAATAAGGAAATATATTTTTACTTTGAAATAAGTTGAGCTTTCTTGTCTGCAAAATAAACACGCAGAAATTCATGTACAAAAATTATCTTTTAACTTTTACAATCGCTTTTTTTAAATACATTTTTTGTGAGTTTCTGTAGGTAGAAAATTTCTTAAGATGCTACCCTAATCTTAACAGTACTAACGGTGAAAATATATTGCTTTCTGAATTCAATTTTTTCTAATTAATAACGAAAATCCTTTTGTGGGAACAACTTATGTTTTTGCGATGAACGTCATTTTTGTAATGAGACCCAAAAAGCGTTTCAAAAAAAAATTCTTCCCTGGATTTCCCATAAATTTGCTGCTTACGCTGAATAACCAAGTAAGCAAATATATCGAAGAAAATAAGACGCCTATAAGGGTATTTTAGTCCTTTACGTACACGTAAAGGAACCAGAAGCATCCCCCAAAAAGAAAACTTTCTAAAATAGTGCATATTTCAACTGGACTCAGAAATACTGCACTTTAATAGCATGAATCGTGCTTCAAAAACTCCGGTTTGGTGCGTGATGAATTAAAAAATAGGACGTTAGCCCAGTAAGTTTTATCAAACAGTTCATAGTGTTAAACTGTAATTAAGGAGCGACTCAGCTCAATTGTAACCGAAACTCAAAAATGGAATTTTAAAAACAATTGATAAGAATTGGGTTTTTATGCAGATTGCAAATATATAAATTTCATTACGTTTAATATCTACCCACCAAAAGCTCCAAGCCTCAGAAGAAAAAGGGATTTTGATGGATTAAGGGATTTTGAAAACAGGGAGCCTGATTTTAAAAAAAGGGAGAAACACCCCCCAAAAAGTCAATAAATCTTAATGTAAATCAGACCTTCAGATTCAGCGTATCAGAAAATGTTATTGTGGGGGTTATGATCTCCTATCTACACAAATGTGGAATTGTATGTTTTTGCCAGAAGATTGATCACGGATACGTTTCTATTTGTTGTTTTTTTTTTTGTTCTAGTGTCCTTTTTAAGAGACCGTAAAGATTGGAGGGCAACTAAACCTCCTCCCAAGACCTAATTTGTCTCTTATTTTGCTTTCGAATGTTATGATTTGAGATCAATTTGACAAAAAAAAAATCATCTCCTTCAACTACCTACAAATGTATAGTACAGAAGTAGATTTAATGTTAAGACCTTTAAACGACGAAGCGACGATTTTGCCTAGGGGGCATTCAGATCAAAGAGAGAAGACAGTCTGATTGTGATGGTAAATGTTAAGTTTAATTTATTAATATTGATAACTTGTGTCATATGTTTCCCAAAATATTTAAGATAGTTTATTTTTATAAATAAAAAAAAGTTTGGTAAAATTCTACGGTACGTTTCTATTAGCTGTAAACCACGCAAGATGTGAAGTTTGGTTAATACTAATGAAATAAAACAAAATAGGATAAAAATATAATAGTTTAGAAACAAAATTCGGTTATATATTTGCATATCAGGGGGGTGGGGGGGGGGGGGTAAAGCATGGCATATATTAAATACGTAACCTAACCTAGGCACCTTTTCCCCTTGAACCCCAAAAAACTAAAGTTCAAATATTGTAAACGCAGTTAGAAACTACTGTTTGCAATCCAATTCTCCGTTGAAAGAACCTGTTTGACTAGTTTCTTTTGTCATCTACCTTGCGTGGCTTACAGCAAACAGAACAGTACCAATTCTACTTTAGCTACTTTTGGCTATCTTGGAACGGGGTTAGGTTAGGAAAATGAAACTTTCAGGGATGGTTCTACAGGCTAAAGTATGGGCACTTATGTACTATCTGGAACACACGCGAAAAGTGAAGTTTGGTTGATGCTAATGAAGTAAAACAAAGTAGGATAAAAATATAATAGTTTAGAAACAAATTTCGGCTATATATTTGCACATTAGGGGGGGGGGGGGGTGGGGGGTAAAGTATAGCATATATTAAATACCAAACCTAGGTACCTTTTTCACCCTAAACCCCAAAAAACAATAGTTTAAATATTGTAAACCCAATAACAAACCACGATTTACAATCCATTTCTCTATTGAAAGAAACCCGTTTCGAAAGAAACCCACATCTTCCCTATATAATATAGCGCGTGTGTTCCAGATAGTACATTAGTGCCAAAGTATGTCCCGGGAAGGTATTTTGAAGTACCTACCTCCACTCCTTCTCCCTCTAGAGGTTCCTTAAATTTGCCTACATGACAGGTCTATACTTACTGAAATGTTGACAAACCAACATTTTACCTTAATTTTCAGTTATCAGTTACTTGTTCTCAAGGTTTAGTTCCGAAAATGCAATTCCTGTTATTTGAGTAGAATTTTAAGCCATATCAATGTTTTTTTTCCTTCAAAATTTAGGAAATGTATTTGCACATCTTTAAAACCTTATAAATTGGGATTGAGCAAAGTTGTGAAGCTGAAAACAATTTTGTTGTACTTCATCTAAGCAGAAGATCTATTTTGCAATGTTTCAATTTTATAACACACAGATTTGATGAGGCGGCGAACAAGAGATTTGATGAGATCTGATGAGTAAGTCAAAGGTATTCAGAAAAGACAGGATTCGTGGTATTATTATTGCAACCGTTCAGTTCTGGAGGTAGAAAAAAGGGGGAAGTCTTTCTTTTATTTGTGCCTCGATTTGATTTCATCTTCATTTCAGGTCCGTGTGTCACTGCTTTCCTGACTGGAAGATATTTCTTACTCAAGTGTCTTCTGTCGGCCTGCTACTACGCGATTGATTTACTGATTTCCACCATGAAAAAATGCAGCCGTTAAGAGGTGTCATATTATTTGCGAAAAATTTTTTTTTGTAATTTTCTGTTCTTGTAAAATAAATGATATTATTTTGCTTTTTTTGTATTTAATGATGCTTCAGAAAGAAGAAAGGGAAACTGAATCCTGAGAACTAGATATTAGACTGTAGACCTAGGAAATTGAACAACGCTAGTGATGGAAATCCAATAAACCAATAAGAGAACGGGAAATCCAGCAAACAAGATGGAAATCCAATAAGGATCTTAAAATCCAACATGTTGTTTTGTCAACAAATTGAAAATTCAATTCAGGTATGGGAATTCAACATTTTTGATTCTCAACAAAATTGGAAATTCAAAAATGACCATGGAATTCCAAAATAGTCTCATTCCAATTTTGTTGTTGATAAACATTACAAACAATTTTTTGGAATCTCAAAGAATTTTTTTACAGTGTGGGGCTATTGGGCTTGCAGAACTTATAAAAGTGGTGTTTAATGACTCATTTGAAAGCTAATGCTCTTATATACGTGTTTTTTTTTCAATTTTACATTCGTAAGTTCGGTATAGCACTGAAAACAAAACTTATGGTGTCACGTCTCAAGTGAAAAAGCTCTGAAGTACAAAACATGTATCATTGTAATAGTTATGTTCCAGAACCCTTAACTGGAGGCTCACAAGAACCCCTCCCGTAACACTCCCCTCCCAGCCCCCTTAGTAAGTTTCATAAATTGTCTGCTCATCAGTACGCTACTGAAACATTAGCAGGCTACCACACCGTCGTAGATAGATGTTTAATGGCTCAATTATAAGCTATTGCTTATATTTAATAGGTTTTAAAAAATTCCATCATCTATTAGATTTCACAGATTTTAATGTTAACTAGTTTCTGAGGAGAATTTGCAATGAACTCTTTGTCATGGTTGAAGCATTAGCTGCAACCTAGTAAAGAGCGAACCACAGCGCGTAGTAACTAAAAGTTAAAAAATGTTAAAACGGTCGTTTTTTTCTTCTTTATTCCAGGCCTAGCGGGTTACTAGAGCATCATAGAGAGATGTTTAAGAAATCATTCAAAAGCAATTTCTCATATCTACGTGGTTTATATAAATTTCGCCGTGTGCAAGTGCCATATGGGACGAAAAAAGACACTTTTTATGCCGTTTCTCGAGGGGTGGGGCTAGCGGGCTACCATACTTTCTGGACCGGTTTTGGATGTGATTAAGGACTTGGATTGTTAATTGTTGTGACATCATTGGGTACGATTGGACTTAACTTGGATAGATTATAAGCGAAAGAAAAATGGCAAAAATCAAGTATTTATATAGCCCTTTTTTAAATTTCATCCAGCGTTCACTTAACTTCAAAGATATTCCCCATGAATCGGTTGTAAGCACTGCCGTGAGATTTTTTGACAAGGAATCTGTCACACAAGCCGTAAGATTTATACGAGATCAATTAGATAAAGATGGAACCATTTTGAAAGAGCGTAGAAGCACAATAAATGCATCTGTTTTTGTAGAAGATGCGATTCATGCTATGAAGGAATTGGACGCTAAGGGTGATTTCCCTTTCAAATTCACTATTTATGATCCATCTGAGACTCCTTCCATACCTCACGATGTATTTACCTCATTAACGTGCAAACTAAACGAATGTGGTGAAAAAATGAATGCATGGCTGGACCGATGCAACGCCAGTTTTGTCACTAAAACGTGGCCTACTCCCAGCGAATCTCTAAGTATCCCGCTTCACGTAAAAGAAGCACCACCCGAAATCTATAAATCGTGCCAAAAGCAGAAAGAATTTCTTGATTCCAATGGTGCATCCGGAAAAGTACAGAAGGTAGTTACGAGAGGCGATACGCTGGTGTTGTATGTTAGAACCGAGCATGATGCAGAAGCTATAGCTAATAGCATAAAATCGAATTCCGCGGCTGTAGTTAAAGTCCATAAACCGAAATTCCTGGCAGTGGCTAAATTTGTCCCTGAAGATACGACAAACGAGGAGATTGAGTCTGCTATGGAAGGGATCCAAGAAGCGAAACGCTATGGTACTAGCAAGTCAGTCAAGCTAACATTCAGAGACAAAGAAGCTCTTGAAAAAGCACTGAAATATGGCGTTTACGTCGGTTACTGCCATATCAAGGTGGACAAATATGTTGCCGCCCCTCTGAGGTGTTTTAAATGCCAAAAGTTTGACCACTTGCAACAAGATTGCCCTAACAATGCGAAGTGTTCCAGGTGCTCCGGCGATCACGATCTAGTAACCAAGCATCCATGTTCCAGGTGCTCCGGCGATCACGAAAACCCTTAAGACAATCCATGTGTCCGTGACACTAAATGTGCTAATTGCTCTGGAAAGCATCCATGTTATAGCTCGCAATGCCCTGTTTATAAAAGACAATTAGAGGCTAGTTCAAACAAACGTAAGCAATGAATGCAACTATCTCGCTTTATAGCAGAAATATATACGGGCACGCTCCACACAAGCTGTCTCTTTTAAGTGATCTAGTAACAAAGCATAGCATAATATGCATTCAGGAACATTTGGTAACAGCCGATCATTCAGCAATCCTTGACCGATTTCCAGGAAAGGACTATTTCTTGCAGCCTGCTATCCGCAACAGCTCAGTTGGAAGGCCGAGTGGTGGAATCTTGATCATTGCAGACTCCAATTTGCAATGCACGCTAATTGATTCATGCGATTCTTTTTCTGCGATCAGAGTTCCTGGTCCGAATGGCTTTATAGTCATATCAGTGTACCTCCCTACAAATTATCGTTATGTCCTCTCAGAAAGGCGTTACACGAAGGCTTGTGCGAGACTCGGGAGGCTGGCCGAACAATACAAGTCAGAAAAGATTATTATCTGTGGGGACTTCAACTGTCAGCTTCTGGATGATGATCGTTTTTTCACCATATTAAGGGGGTGTCTGCCAGACGCTATGGCCCCGGTTCCAAAATCCAAGTCCTTCACGTTTGTCCACAGCGCATCCCTGGCTACATCAGATATCGATCACTTTTTCGTAAATTTCCTACTTCCGACCGGGATTAAAGCCATTGTTGACTCGGAACACAATTGTAGCGATCACCTTGGGATTAGCTTAATAGTACCATTCTCTACCTACAAGCGGTGCCCCGGGCGATCATGGTTTATCAAGAGTGAATGGCAAAGGATAGATCAGTCCTTGTACAAAGATATTCTTGACTCAAATCTTGCTAAAATCAAAGTACCGTTCCACCTGCTTACTCATGGCCAAAATGAAGACAGACTAGCCCTGAACATCTTTTGCTCCGAAATTGTTCATTCGATGAAGCTTGCGGAATCTGCCGCTGTTCCAATGGCAAAAGTGTACCCCAACACTCGTAAAAAGGGATGGGATAACCCAAATGTCAAGTTTGCCAAGAAGAGATCCAAGTTCTGGTACGAATTGTGGAAGGACTGCGACAAACCCCGCTCTGGAGTAGTTTTTCAGTGCTTTCGACATGCCAAAAAAGAATTCAAACGTACTGTCGAGAATATGCAAGTCCAGCAAGTGGAGAAGTTGTCTTGTGATTGCAGGAGTGACCCAAACATCTTATGGAAGCGATTCCAATCTAACAGGGCCGACGCTGATGTGCAAAGTCCCATTCCCGATGAAAGTTGGGTAAACCATTACAAGGACGTGTTTGCGCCACCACCCAACGAGCTGGACTCCGTATATAAATCTGAGTTAGATAGGCAATTAATCAGCGCAAAACTCCGCCGCACTGATGTCATTGTTTCCAAATGGCATATTGAGATAATTGTGAGAAAATTGAAAAAGAACAAGTCTCCAGGGCTCGATGGGATCACTCCGAGGCACTTACAGCACGGCACAGAACGTCTACATGAGTACTTAGCCTTACTATTCCAAATGAGCATCGAGCAGAGACTCACACCTGCCAACTTTCATGGTTGCCGCACATCCAATATTCTGAAAAAGAATCGAGATCCCTTGCTTTGTAAAAGCTACAGACCAATCACAGTTTCATCGGTTATCAGCAAAGTATTTGAGAAGGTACTGTTGCCCCACATTACGTCACACGCTCTAATGGGAGACAAACAACTTGGATTCAGAAATGGGTTGGGCTGTGGACACGCCCATCGGCTACTAAGAAGAATAATGAGGTCTACATTTTTAGTTAAAGAGCCACTCTTTGCCTGCAGTGTCGACATTTCCGATGCGTTCGATTCTGTCGTCCAATCGCAGGCACTGTGGTGCCTCTTAGATTCAGGAGTCGACCCCCGCATTGTCCTTGTTCTCCATGACTGGTACTCCCACACGCATATTCGTCTAGCTTTGGGATGGGAAACAATCGCCGGTCACCGCAAGCAAAAGCTTTCTGAACCCATTCGGCTCTTCAAAGGAGTTCGGCAAGGATCTGCTCTAAGCCCTATCATCTTTAATTCTGCGATTTACTCTGTAACTAGATTCGTTCGTGGGACCTTCTTTTTGGGGGCTTGGATCTAAGTTTCATTTCTTATGCAGATGACTTGTTGCTCCTAAGCAGCACGCTGAGGGGTCTACAAGAGAATCTTCGTCTTTTAGTGACCCTATACAGAAGAATAGGACTACGAGTCAACATAGAGAAAACCGAATTTATCGTTTTTAGCGGCACCAACTCGACCAATTCCAATCTTGTCCTTGACGGTATCAGAATCCAGCAGTCCCAGTCCCTAAATCACCTTGGTATCACGTATGGCCAGACGCCTAGGTCAACTAGAGGCTTGTTGGCTGAATCAGTCTGTAAATCTATCCGCTCAGCATATGGAAAAGCTGTCAAATGCAAGTGGTCATTTAATCGATTTATTAAGTCAAAACTATTCAACGCCGTCGTCTCTCCTGCCATCTGGTATATATCACCCTTGTGGGAATTGTTGTCCCTCACCGAGCGTCGAAAAATACGAACCACGTACTACAGATTTGCAAAATTTTTGCTGGGATTTCCACTAAGATTTTCTAACACGGAGATCTCATCCATATATGGAATCCTTGATCCATCAACCAAGGTGATTGATCTAGAACGGAGAGCCTCAAGACGATCCCTCAGTAAACTCTACGACTCACCGCTGACTCAACTGTTTCTGTGAATGAAATACCTGTATTTAATTTTTAGTGTTGAACATGTTTTTCTTCTTTCTTTGTTTCATTTTGTACTCCGCTTTTTTTTCTCCATTTCTCCATTGTAAGCGGGACAATATATATATATATATATATATATATATATATATATATATATATATATATATATATATATATATATATATATATTATATATATATATATATATATATATATATATATATTATATATATATATATATATATATATATATATATATATATATATATATATATATATATATATATAATATATATATATATATATATATATATATATATATATATATATATATATATATATATATATATATATATATATATATTATATATATATATATATATATATATATATATATATATATATATATATATATATATATATATATATATATATATATATGTATATACCACCATCTGCAAGTTTCAAATAGCACTAAAAACGACACTTTTGGTGCCATGTCTCAAGTGGAAAAGCTAGGGCGAGTGGGCTACTAGAACTTTTTAGAGTGATGTTTAATGGCTCATTTGAAAACTTTTGCTCATATCTACGTGCTTTTTATCAATTCTACCATTCGTAAGTGAGATATAGCACTGAAAACAACATTTTTGGTGCCACTTCTTAAGTGGAAAATCTAGGAAGCATAAAACGGAATCATTGTAATAATTATGGTCCAAAACCCTTAACTGAAGATTTGCAAGAACACCTCCTGCAACTTCCTCCTCCAGTTCCCCTTAATAAGCTACAAAATTAGAGTCCTACAAACACCAATATATTAAATTACATTATTAGAGGCGTGGTTCTGTCAGTACAGCGCTAGACTTCAAATTAGATTATCATGCGTTCGATCCCAGCTTGAATTTTTTTTACAATCATGGTTTGTCCCTTCTTATGATTACTTTTCAGATAATCCACTATTTCTGTAAGCATCATGCACTCATTTTTTAAGGCATATCCCGGGAAGGCAGATTTTAAACCTATTACTCATATCTACGTATTTTTTTATCAATTTCACCCTCCAAAAGTGCCATATAGTACTAAAAACGGCACTTTTGGTACAACTTCTTAAGTGGAAGAGTTTGGAAGCACAAAACGGTACCATTGCAATATTTACGGTCCAAAGCCCTTAGCTTGAGGTTTATAAGATCCCGTCACATATACTCCCCCTCCAGACCCTCTTAGTAAATTTCACAAATCAACTAGTCATATTAAAAGTAAAAGATTATTGCGAAACAAATTAACTAAAACTAAAAACTTTTCAACTAAACATCTACCAAAAATTAAGCTTGATTGATAAAAAGTTTTGAATTGAACTTTCAATCTTCACTCTGTGATGAAGCCTGTGTGCTAGTTCTAACAGCGGTAATTGAGGGGAAGGGACGTCCTTGTCCCCTTAGTTTTTGCTCTTGCCTAGGTTTTGAAATCACCTTTTTTTGGTCATTTCATTGGAAAAAGCACTTGTTCCATTTAAAAAAGTTGGGGAAACAACCGAAAGTGCACTTTGTGGGAATGTGCTATCAATTCAAATTTATAAAAAGCGATTAAGTATAAATATAAGCTTTTAAATGAGCCCTTAAACAGCTTTCTTTTGTTACAGTAGCCTTCTAGTTTCTGCTAGTCAGTAGGTGATTTATAAAGCCCTGTCTTCATTGTGGCTTTTTCAGGCGAAGTCGGCCGAGTAAAAACAGCTTTGCTCAACGAAAAACTAATGTTCCTGAAAAACATGTATTGTTTTGTGAAGTATCGATAATGAACTTTATGTTATAGACTGAAAGTTTTTCTTAGCTGTCAAGGTTGCAGTATTTTTTAGAGCTGTCTTATCTCCCCTAGATCGGTGATAATTAGAAATTATATCAAAAATAAGTTTTCAACTGAAACTAAGAAGTGACATTAAAACTTAAAACGAGCATACATTATTCCGTATAAATAAAAAAGATCATGGCAGTGTTGCTTCTACATTAAATTTTAATCAAAAACAAACAAAGATTAATTTAAAAAAAAACAAAGTTTTTCCGGTGGAAGTAAAGAGGAAAGTTGAAACTTTGAACGGACAAAAAATATTACTTCACGGCTTATTTCATATATATATATTAATATAACTAGTACAAATAAACTAACTAATTATGTTTCCCTATGCTTTTATGACTATACAAAACTAGCGCTTTACTGAAAACACGAAATAATATAGGAGTTTTTGTACAGTAAAAGCAAACCAATTAAGAACACTTTTTATAGAATCAAAATATCATCAATCCCTTTTAGGATCAATCCCTTTTAAGATAAAGCAACAATCCATTTTAGGATTTTCTTCTTTTTTTACGTTTAATTTGGTATCACTTGGCTCAGTTCAATGACTGGCTCTCGTTTTGGTTCTTAAAAGGACATGTCACGATTAGTTTGTACACAAGTTCGAAGTAAGGCTACCTTGATAGTATTAGGACTATAGACTAGCTTTAGAATTTGTATCATAGCTTGAAATTCACTCTTGTATAGAGAGAAATAATCGGATTTCCAGAGTTCATATTATGTCTTATTTGATCTTCATTTCAAACGATACTAAAGCATATTTCTTACAATTTAAGACTGTATATTACCCACTATTGGTATTATAGCTGGTCAGAGCAAAATGGTGCTTGATAAATCAATCCAATATTTCTGTAGGCTGTTCAATTACTTCGCGGTTATTAAAAAATATTTAGTTTTACGCTTATGTTTTTAAGATAATTTTAATTGTATACTGAAAGTTACTAATGTCACAACTGGTGTAATACTATGAAAAGCTTTATAGATTCTTTTAGTGTTGTCAGGCTACATACTCACTTTTGACTCTTAAATCAATAATCCTGTTTTCTATACTTGACTTTTGTGTTTTCAGTAAAGCGCTAGTTTTGTATAGTCATAAAAGCATAGGGAAACATAATTAGTTGGTTTATTTGTACCAGTTATATTAATATATATTAAATAGGCTGTGAAGTAATAATTTTTGTCCGTTTTAACTTCGCTCTTTACTTCCCTCGGAAAAACTTTGTTTTTTTAAATTAATTCCTTGAAAGCTTCACCTTAATACTCTTAGCTTGAGTAGTAGCAATGGTTGTAGTACCATTAGTAGCAGTATGCGCATAGCACCTTTGATTTCTTCAACGTCCCCTTCAACACACGCTGAAAGCTTCAACTTAATACCATCAACCATTCCTAAAGCATTTATTATACGTCCTCTTGACAACCTGTGAGGACATAGTGGGTTTCGATTTAGTTCCATACAGTTTTAATATTTCCCAATTTTTCGCCTTAAAACCCTTAGTAGTAGTATTGGTGTTATTAGTTTTAGTATTATTAGTAATAGCGGTAGTACTAGTAGCAGCAGTAGTATCAAAGTGTTGCCTTTAGGTGTGTTGAGCATCCCTCTCATCAAGTCCCAGAAGTTTCAACTTAATATAATTAGCATTTGTATGAGATTGCTGATATGTGCTTTTAATCAACCTATATGTTAATATACTTCTTAAAATTTTCATCTGAATGCTCTTAGCCTTACAAGAAGTTGCAATAAAAGTAGTAGTTGAAGTAGTAGTAGTAAATGTAGAAGTGATAGTAGTATTAGCAGTAGCATGTACATATTGCCTTTTGGTCAAATGATCTTCCTCTTTAAGCATTCTATGAAAGGTCCAGCTTAATACCCAAATTAATTCTTAAGATACGCTCTTTTGACCATATACATGCACATAGCGTCTTTTGGTTTAGTTGAAATTTCCCCTAAATATTGTAAATGGAGTAGAGGGGTAGTAGTAGTCTTGTTAGCAGTAGTAGAAGCATGCAAATTTGGCCTTTTTGATCATCTCCCTGATCATTTATTAAAAGTTCCAAATTAATATACTCAGTCATTTCTAATTACGTCCTTTTAATAATCCGTATCAAACTTCGTCTTTCGTCCTTCTGGAATGTAAAACTCAAACATGCATTCCTTTCTCAATAACACATACTATAAGTAAAACAATGAGCTAACTTACAGCCTTTGCCCTGAGGACTGTGGGGAGGTTAACATTCCCAAAGGCCCTAAAACTTCCGACTTCTAATCAAATGAGCCCCAACCAAAGTTTATACGATCACTCGTTCCATAAAAACCTTTAATGCCCCGAGGCATAGCTTACAAACCTTGCCACTGGTCTCTGTTCTTTTTTACCCTAGGGGCAATTTTATATGTCCTTTGGACTATTGTGAACCAAATAGATATCTCACAATTTCGATTGGATGCATTTGGGAAAAAGAGGGTGTCAGGGAGGGGGCTAGTTGCCCTCCAATTACTTTGGCTCTTAAAATGGCAATAGAACTTCTGATGTCTAATCCAATGAGCTCTCCGAAGTTCATACGACCATCCTTGCCAAAAAAAATACATTTCCCCAGCGAAAAGGAGGTGGGGGTTGTCATATTCACAGACATAATTACTGAATCGCTGAACAGATTGGCTATCTCAAAATTTTAATTGGAGGTGTTTGGGGAAATGATGATAGCCTTCCGACTATTAAAAGTGGCACTAGAACTTACAAAGGTACCTGCATCGCTCTTTACTTAGGCCGTGTCTATGATAATGTTATACAAATGAGATTGCTCAAACACATATCAGCAGTAGTACACACACTGTCATGCTGAGCACCCCTTGGCAACCCTACATCCATAGCATAAAATATACTAAGCCCAGGTAAAAACAAAGATTGTATAGGGTGGGCATTGCCCATCCGTGCCTCCAGCGAGCTACGTCCATGCGGAATTCTGGTCATATAAAAGGTACCTGACAAATTATTAATGATATATTGAAAGGTGAACAGGAAAATTGTAAAATCAATGCAATTTTAGTTAATGGTAAACGAGCGGATGATCCAAATTATATTGCTGGTGAGTTTAAAAACTATTTTTCAAACATTGGGACTTTTATTAAAAAAGACAAAGTTCAGTTTGGTTAAGTGAATATGAGGGAAGGATTCATTGGTGAAAGACAGCCTGGAAAATCAGTGGTTATTGAGTCTTGTACTATGTTGGAACCCGAAAATATTATTAAGAGAATTAAGTCTAACTCTGCTGGGATAAATGACCTAACTTTAGAGCTTTTAAAGCTGCAACATGCTATTTATTACCGCGTGTTTTATTTTGGTTAATCTTTCAACAAAGAAGGGCCAATTTCCAGATACTCTAAAGCAGGCAAAAGACGTACCATTTCATAACGGTGGACACATGCCAGAGATAGCTAATCAGAGACCAATATCAATCTTGCCATTATGTTCAATTTTTTTTTTTTTTTTTAGAAATTTATGCATAAGCGACTATGTGGATACCTTGAGATTATGCATAATATGCAAATCTCAGCTTGGATTTAGAAAATGCCACTCAACAAGTCATGCAGTGCATTATTTGGTAGACAATATCGATGGGGTGTTTGAAAGTTGAACGATTCCGTTAACAATGTTTATTGACTACGATAGGGCCTTTGACATTGTTGATTTTGAATTAATAGTGCTTAGGCTTAGTGATTAAGGTATCCAGGATGATTGTCTTCAATGGCTTCGATCCTATTTGCGTGGAAGATCAATGCGGATTGTGATAAATGAAAATACAAGTGTTGTATCTAGACCCCGGCGCCACGCCTATGAGGGAAGACTGGCGGCGGCGGGGCTAAAAATAGCAGCGGCGGCGCACCGCCACCGGTGAGATGTCAGCGGCGCGCCACCGGCGCGATCAATGTTGACGGCAAACATTAATGTGTTCATCAGTCATTCTCAAATCCCAGCTTGAATTTACAAGATTCGGTCCTATTCATGAGTTAAAAACTTCGCAGGTCGCTGGCTGGACGCTGGTCTTCCTCGTTATTCATCAAGAGAAGTAGAAATCTGGTAGGAAAGAAATGGCTGTGGCATTTCAGAACCCTTGCATAATAGTTGAAATAATAGATAATAGATTCGCCGTGCCATTCAATAAGATACAAGGAATCTAATTAAAAGGAAGCACACACAAATGCCAAATTAGCCCAGTAGCCTATGAGAAATCAAAAAATACCCAAGACAATGAACAAGTCCCGATGGGGGGCACTGGGTCTATCAAAATATTTCTATGGTTTCCCAGGGAATTTGATATCATTTTCTTCCGTCTCCGCTTTAAATGGAAAAAAAACTTAGCTTTTTTGCATCCCTGCTTTCAATTAAAAAAAAAAAAAAAAAATGAGGCATTATCATTTAAAAACGATAACCTCCTACCCCCTCCCCTCCTATAGGCAATTAAATAAAAAAACAAGTTTT
Source organism: Artemia sinica (assembly GCA_027921565.1). Lineage (NCBI taxonomy): Eukaryota > Metazoa > Arthropoda > Branchiopoda > Anostraca > Artemiidae > Artemia > Artemia sinica. The sequence continues at coordinate 68,711,532 of CM051262.1, forward strand.
TTCAATTGAAAGTAAGGAGCAACATTAAAACTTAAAACGAACAGAAATTATTACGTATATGAGAGGGTTCGCCCCCTAGTCAATACCTCACTTTTTACGCTAAAATTCAAATTTTGTTCGAATCAAAAATCCCTGAATCACAAAGGCCGTTTAATTAGAATAGATAGCTCTTTGGAAAGTACTAAAAAAAACTTTAGCATAAAGAGCGAGGTATTGACTAGGGGGCGAACCCCCTCATATACGTAATAATTTCTGTTCGTTTTAAGTTTTAATGTTGCTCCTTAATTTCAGTTGAAAAAACTTATTTTTTTTATTTAATTTATGATCGTTTTTTAAATAATACTGGGATATCCGGCGCCCCCTTCATAGAAATGTCCCTTCCCTCAAGGAAACATCCTCTATGGAAAGATCCTCCAACGTAATCCCCTCCTCCGACCCCCCCCCCCCCAACCCAGAACACAATCCCTCCTGAAAACGTATGTATACTTCCCAATAACCAATACTATATGTAAACAATGGGCAAAGTTCATAACTTGCAGCTCTTCCCGTGGGAACGGTGGGGGACTAAGTCATCCTCAGACATTTTTATTATATTTTCGACTATGCTGAACAAAATGGCTATCTCAAAATTTTGATTGGGTGACTTTAAGAAAAAATGAGCGTGAGAGGGGGCCATGTTGGCCTCCAGTTTTTTTGGTCACTTAAAAAGGGCGCTAGAACTTTCAATTTCCGTTCAAATGAGTCCTCTAACGATATTCTAGGACTACTGGATCGATACGATGACCCCTGGAAAAAAAAGCATCTTTCTTCTGGCAAAAAATACAAAATTCCACATTTTTGCAGATAGGAGCTTGAAACATCTACAGTAGGGTTTTCTGTTACGCTGAATCTGATGGTTTGATTTTCATTAAGATTCTATGACTTTTAGAGGGTGTTTCCTCCTTTTTTCGAAAATAAGGCAAATTTTTTCAGGCTCATAACTTTTGACGGGTTAGACTAAATTTGATGAAACTTATATATTTGAAATCAGCATAAAAATCAAATTCTTTTGATGTATCTACTGGTATCAAAATTCCGTTTTTTAGAGTTTCGGTTACTATTGAGCCGGGTCGCTCCTTACTTACAGTTCGTTACCACAAACTGTTTGATAACATACAATTTGTTCATAAATAGTATTTTGGGGTCATTTCCGTTTCAATCAACCAATTCCCAACCTTGTACATAGTCAATAGCTAAATTTTGTCGCAATAGAAGGTTGTTTTTTTTGGGGGGGGGGGGGAAATTTTCAGAAAGAAGATTGTATTTTATTTAATCTATCAGGCGTTCAATAATCGTGCATTAAATATTAAGAAAATGTATCTAAAAATAGCCAAAGAAAACGAAATTCTGTAAACTTACGATTCAGCTGTCGCAATAATCTGTTGGCTATCAATTTCAAAATCCAACTGAACCTGTATAGTGTATACGTTCCGTTCAACTTAAAAACAAAATTCTTGTCTACGGGGGAGGAGGGATTTTTCCGTGGAGGAGTAGCCATATTTCCTGGCATTATTTAAAAACGATCAGAAATTAAATAAAAAAACAAGTTTTTTCAAATGAGAGTAAGGTGCAACATTAAAACTTAAAATGAAATTAAATTATTACGTATATGAGGGGGTTACTCCTCCAAAATACCTCGCTCTTTACGCTAAAGTTTGAATTATGTCCCAATTCTTTAAGAACGACGCCTGAAACACTATGTTCGTTTAATTAGAACAATAAGAAGCTTTTCTTTTAAGTACTAAGAACTTTAGCGTAAAGAGCGAAGTGTTGTGGAGGAGTAACCCCCCCCCCATATACGTAATAGTTTTAATGTTGTTAATGTTTTAAGTTTTAATGTTGCTACCTTACTTTCAGTTGAAAAAACTCGTTTTTTTATTTAATCAACTCCCACTTACAAATCCCAAGTACTTCGTTTCAAAAACTTGATTTGTATAGTAGTACGATTAACATTACTTGAAGAATATATCAACACACCATTACGGCTAAAAATCATGTAATTAGTTTTGCTCACATTAACACCTAGAAAACTAAGACCAATAGATGTAATCTAGTACAGTTGGACATAATTTATGCGAGTCATAGGATCTTGAATGTTCGCCTCTGCGATTGTTCTTGCCGTGTCGTCTGCAAATGTTGTAAAACTTGCACTAGGAAGATAAAATCTCAATGTATCAACATACACTAGAAATAAAAGTAGTCCCCAAAACAATTTTTTACGGCAGTCCACAGTTTACTTGGAATACAACTAGACCCCGGCGCATCGTCCGAACGCCGTAAACGAGAGGCCCAGTTGACCACTGCCGAAGCGTCGCACGCGCGCCGCCACCGGCAGAGGCGGCGGCGTTCGGCTGACTTTGAATTAATTTCGCTCTAAAAAATTCAATCCTGGTCAAAATTTACACCGGACAATTACTCTTAACATCTCCACGCGTAAAATTGAGACGGATAAGAGAAAGTAAGACATAAGAAGAATTTCGTATAGAAATTCTGACAAATTCCCCCAATGTAAAATTTCCCCTAAAATTCACCCCCTGGAACATCCCACCAGCAAAAAATCCCCCCCCATCCCAAAAATGTATGCATACTTCCCAATAACAAATACTATACGTAAACAATAGGAAAATTTTGTAACTTAAAGACTTTTTTCCAGGGGCTGTGGGAGGGTCGCGATATCCCAAAAGGCATAGATATTCGGCCTTTTAACTATGCTGAACAAAATGGCTATCTCAAAATTTTGATTGGACGATTTTGAGAAAAAAAGGGACGTGGGAGGGATTTTGAGAAAAAAGGGCGATTTTGTATAAAATATATAATCTTATATATTTGGAATCAGCATAAAAGCCAATTCTTTTGATGTATCTATTGATGTAAAAATTCAGTTTTTAGATTTTCGGTTACTATTGAGCGGAGTTGCTCCTTACTTGCAGTTCATTACCACGAACTGTTTGACGATTTTGATTGATTAGTAGGAGATAGAGAATAAAACGGATTTTAACCCGAAATGAAGTTAATAACGCCAATGTTTTTGGTCACTTAAAAGGGCACTAGAGTTTTTAATTTCTGTTTTAATAAGCCCTCTCACGATATTCTAGGACCACTGGGTCGATACGATCACCCCTGAAAAAAAATAAATAAATAAACACGCATCCGTGATCTTTCTTCTGGCAGAAAATACAAAATTTCACATTTTTTCGGATAGGCGCTTGAAACTTCTACAGTAGGGTTATCTGATACGCTGAATTTGATGGTGTGATTTTCATTAAGATTCTATGACTTTTAGGGGTTGTTTATCCCTAAAATTCAAATTATATTATAAAATTAATTAAGAGTATTTAAGAGCTACAAAATTGTAGAGTATTATAATGTAAGCCCATTTTGTTACTGTTTCATAATAAAGACCGTCGGCATTATCCACATGTCAACATAATACCAACATAGTAATCACCATAATACCCATAAGACATTAGTCTACGCTTATTCTTGTACGGACATTTCCGGCTGGGGAAATATTAATATTGACTTAACTTTCTTGGGTTAAGTCCCATTCATCCTCCACGGTTGTTCGGAACCTTCTCTTTCACCTGAATCTGGCTAAACGTATGGAGAAACACAACCAAAAGATTTCATGACTATGCTTGGATCCGACTTCTTCAACTCTGGTTAAGTTGTCATAGTTGTACAGTGATATTCTGCTTCTTTTTTTTGTAGTGCTCCGTCATTTGTTTTTTTTTTTATTTTGTACGAAGACCGAGTTATCAATAAATAATAATAATAATACGAGGAAGGGAACTCTAGTCTGAGCTTGAACCTGGGGACAAATCCCTTGAATATCGAAAACTGATCACCTGACGATGCCCTTCAACCCCCTCCTCTATAAAACGTCTTCTAATCTCTCCTGAAATTCAGAACTGTTTGCATCTTTGCCTCTTATTAGATAGATATATACTTGTTCGAATTCTTATATATACTTATTAGATATACTTATTAGATAGATATATACACTAAAGTTTTTTAGTATTTAAAAAAAAGCTTCTTATTGTTCTAATTAAACGAACATAGTGTTTCAGGAGTCGTTCTTAAAGGATTGGGACAGAATTCAAACTTTAGCGTAAAGAGCAAGGTATTGTGCAGGAGTAACCCCCTCATATAGGTAATAATTTCTGTTCGTTTTAAGTTTTAATGTTGCTCCTTGCTCTCAGTTGAAATAACTTGTTTTTTTTATTTAATTTCTGATCGTTTTTAAATAATGGCTGGAAATCTGGCTACTCCTCCACGGAAAAATCTCTCCTCCCCAAGGATTTATTCTCTAGAAAATTCAATCCTGGTGAAAATTTACCCCAGAGTATTACCATTAACATCTCCACGCGTAAAATTGAGACGGATATGAGAAAGTAAGACAAAAGAAGAATTTCGTACAGGAATTCTGACAAATTCCCCCAGTGTAGAATTCCCCACCTGGAAACTTCCCTCCCCACGGAAAATCCCACCATCGATCCCCCCCATCCGAAAACTATATGCATACTTCCCAATAACAAATACTATACGTAAACAATAGGCAAATTTTGTAACTTAAACACCTTTCTCCAGGGGCTGTGGGAGGGTCATGATGTCCCCAAAGGCATAGTTATTCGGGCTTTCAACTATGCTGACCAAAATGGCTATCTCAAAATTTTGTTCGGACGATTTTGAGAAAAAAGGGGCGTGAGAGGGGCCCTAGTTTCCCTCCAATTTTTTTGGTCACTTAAAAGGGAACTAAAACTTTTAATTTCCGTTTGAATGAGCCCTCTCATGATATTCTAGGACTATGGGGTCGATATGATCACCCCTGGAAAAAAAAAACCCGCATCTGTGATCTTTCTTCTGGCAGAAAATACAGAATTCACGTTTTTTCATATAGGCGCTTGAAACTTCTATAGTAGGGTTGCCTGATACGCTGAATCTGATGGTGTGATTTTCATTAAGATTCTATGACTTTTAGGTGTTGTTTCGTAACCTTTGATGGGTAAGATTAAACTTATTGAAACTTATATATTTGTAATCAGCATAGAACTCCGATTCTTTTGATACATCTATTGGTATCAAAATTCCGATTTTTTTAGAGTTTCGGTTACAAGTGAGCCGGGTCACTCCTTACTTACAGTTCGTTACCACGAACTGTTTGATTATAATTTGAATTGGAAAAAGCACAGTGCTATTATATAGCATAAGGCAGCAAGAGACCTGGGTCTGCTTCGACGTTTTCGTTTTTTTTTTTCTGGTTGGTGTATTAAAGATCATTTATAAGGATATGATATAGGAAAAAGATCCTCCTGAGCCATTGCTGGCGCATAGGGCGTCGATTTGACGTTTCGGTTGTTGTTTCTTTTTTATAGGGACAAGAAGCAAGCTTGTCGCCCAACCTTGCTGCGGCGAGGAAGGATATTTATGGTGACGTTTATTTATCCTTATATTGTACTTGGGTGCCCCCTTTGGGCAGATACTTTTTATGTTAATTAGAGAAGAATCAAGATAATTCAAAACAATGCAATCGCGACTATTGGGAAAATTTATTAATTTTAGCGATACACTCACTTGTTATAACCATTTTAGAATTTTGAATGTAGATCAGTTGTGGGATCACCAGTTACTAACAATGGTATACAAATGTTTGAGTGAAGCTGAACCAGCAGATTTGGTCGATATTTTTTCTTCTAATTCTTTTTATCATTCGTATCAAACAGTTCATGGTAACGAACTGTAAGTAAGGAGCGACCCGGCTCAATAGCAACCGAAACTCTAAAAAACGGAATTTTGATACCAATAGATACTTCAAAAGAATCAGATTTTAATGCTGGTTTCAAATATATAAGTTTCATCAAGTTTAGTCCTACCCATCAAAAGTTACGTGAGAATATTTGCTTGATTTTCAAAAAAAAGTAGAGGTTTCAAGCTCCTATCTGCAAAAATGTGGAATTTTGCATTTTTTGCCAGAAGAAAGATCACGGATGCGTGTTTATTTGTTTTCTTTTTTTGTTTTTTTTTTCCATGGGTGATCGTATCGACCCAGTGATCCTAGAATATTGTGGGAGGGCTCATTTGAACGGAAATTAAAAGTTCTAGTGCCCTTTTTAAGTGACAAAAAAAATGGAGGGCAACTAGGCCCCCTCCCACGCTCATTTTTTCCCAAAGTCACCCAATCAAAATTTTGAGATAGTCTTTTGTTCAGCATGGTCGAAAATATAACAACTATGTCTTTTAGGATGACTTAATTCCCCAAAGTCCCCGGGGGGAGGGCTGAAAGTTATGAACTTTACCCAATGTTTACATATAGTATTGGTTATTGGGAAGTATACAGACGTTTTCAGGGGGAATTTTTCTGGTAGTGGGGGGGGGGGTCGGGGTTATGTGGGAGGATCTTTCCAATGAGGAAGTTTTCATGAGGGAAGGGACATTGCTATGAAGAGGGTGCTGGATTTCCCAGGATTATTTAAAAAAACGATCAGAAATAAAATAAAAAACAAATACAAGTTTTTCAACTGAAAGTAAGCAGCAACATCAAAACTTCAAACGAACAGAAATTATTACGTATATGATTGGGTTCGCCCCCTAGTCAATACCTTGCTCTTTGAGCCAAAGATTTTTTAGTACTTTCATAAGAGCTATTTCTTCTAATTAACGGCCTTTGTGATTAAGGGGTCATTTTTAAAGAATTGGAACAAAATTCGAACTTTAGCGTAAAGAGCGAGGTATTGACTAGGGGGCAAGCCCCCTAATATACGTATTAAAAATATATGAATATAGAAGTTCTAGGTGAGTTAATCCGTAAGTTAAGTATATTTATTACTAATAAAAACGTTCGTAAATAAAATTAAACAACTTTCGAGAAAGCCATTTAACCAAATAAAAGTAAAACTAATTTGCAAATTTTGTTTTAATTATTCATGTACGGTGAGCCAAAATCAAAACCTGCATTAATTCAAAAACGTTCAAAAATTAAATAAAAAAAACAAGTTTTTTTAACTGAAAGTAAGGAACGACGTTAAAACTTAAAACGAACAGAAATTATTCCGAATATGAAAGGGGCTGTCCCCTCCTCAACGCCTTACTTTTTACGCTAAAGTTAGACTCTTTATCACAACTCTATTTTTTAAAACAAAAAAAAAACTTTAGCGTAAAGAGCGAGTCATTGAAGAGGGGAAAGCCCCTTTCATATACGGAATAATTTTTGTTCGTTTTAAGTTTTAATGTCGCTCCTTACTTTCAGTTTAAAAAAAGTTTTTTTTTTATTTAATCATACTAGGAATGCCGATAAGCTAGTAAATGAAAAAAGAAATACAGTGAGGTCAGCCAGTGTGCCACATCACACAAGTGTACCCCTCTGGAATAGCCTCCCGGACAGCATTAGCGACCCTGAACCGGTTTCATCATTTAAATCCCAGGTCAAAGGGCTTCTCTTCAGTCGAGATGGAGGGTGAGAGCAGGTTTCTTGTGAGCATTATGTATGTGGCTGGCCTTTTTTTGTCTTTTGATTGTGCGATTTAATTAATTAATTGAGCCACTATGCACAGGTCATTTGGCCTTCTAGTAGTGGCTAGGTTTATCTTATTGTATTATTACTTTTATGAATTTTTGAAAATAAAGGTATAAAGCAATCAATCCTTAAGGGAGCGGTTTTATTTTGATTGGCTCCAAATTTTATTTTATTGTGCATTAGGTAATTTTATTTAAGTTTTAAGTTTGGTTTGTTTTAAATTGCTTCACAGACAATTTATTTGATTCCTAAGTCATTACTAATTAAAATTGTTTCGTCAAATAACACGGAATGATTGAGAAAATAATCATTATTTATTTACATTTATTCAGCTACGAGGGCTATTCAGAAAGTAGGGAACGTTTTGTTATAAAACAAAAACTAGGTACAAGAAAAATATTTTATTATATACATCTGAAAGAGTGACTAAAATGCTACTTTTCTACATAGTCACCAAACAAATTAAGGCACTTATCGTAGTGGTGAACAGGCTTCGAAATTTCTTCATCATAGAAATCCGCCACCTGCGATCTCAGCCACTCAGTGACGCACGCTCGGAGCCCGTCGTCGTCATCAAAACGCTGTGTCGCTAGCCAGTTCTTCGTCTTCGGGAAAAAGTGAAAATCATTCGGTGCTAGGTCGGGACTGTAGGGTGGATGTGGGAAAATCTCCCATTTGAATGAATCCCACGAATTCTCTCATTAACTTTGGCGAGAAGATCGTCTGTCACAATGCTCGGGCGTCCACTCCTCTCTTCATCATGCACGTTGGTTCGGCCATTTTTAAACCAGATACACCATTTTCGCACTGAACTTTCATTCATTACTTCGTTGCCATACATTTCGCACAGTTGCCGACGAGTTTCTATCGGTTTTTTGCTTACAAAAACCGTATTACGGACCGCACTTCACAACTGGCGGGATTTGCAATTGCAGCGCACGTTTTAAATTGGAATATTGGGGAAACGGGCAGTGAAAAGATGTTCTCGTTCTCACGGCTGGATGCCGACTAAAGCTACGAGCACGCGCATACCAAAACATACGTGATCGCCGCGTGTCTAGTGGCGTCAGACGGAAACGTTCCCTAGTTTCTGAATAGCCCTCGTATCTAGCTAAATAGTTCTAAAACTCAGCAATTTTGTCCACGGGGTCCATTATGATCCCTTTAATTAACATTTTAATGTTTTCTCCGCTTTCTTTATAGTCCTCTTATTTTCATATGATCTTACTACGGAGCGGATAACCTAAATCATGTCACAGCACCGGAACAGCTCCCTTCTATACCCAGCCTATCCTTGCCAGGGAATTCATTTGGGTAGTTAGACAACGATCGGATAAGGTCTAATATCACGTTTTGCTATGCCTGAGAAACCTTCAAGCCGGAAGTTATCAACCGCTGAGATGACTGTCCAGAATGACCCAATTCACAGGTTAAGGCCACAGAATCGGACCCCAGAACTAGCAGCTACGGTGTACAAGTTGTGTACTATATAGAATAATACCCAGTCCACCACTGGCATATCCAAATTTGTCCTCTTGATGTGGTCACAGATAGCCTTAGCAGTGTCCCTAACATACAAAATATTACCCTGATAACGCCTGTTTTTCCCAAAATTCCCAACAATCTACGTGTTCTAATAGAAGCGAAGCCACAAGAATGTTAGAAACAGATATATAATCGAACTTCCACAAGAATGTAAGCATATATTACACAGTAGAAGCATTTAAAACATTCCTACACAGTGATAGAATATCCCCTAATCTAATGTTTCAAATAGTAAAATCTGTCTTACTACGACAGGGCCCCAAAACTATGCATAAACTCTTCTCGCTGGGACCTAGATCTCCTATTGCTAAGTGATCCATGGCAGTATGCCAATCCACCTCTTCCAGATCTGCTCCCTTAGATACTGTATAGCCCGCAGGACCACCGAACCCAGCCCAAGCCCAATGAATGTCCCCTTCTTTTATGCTCCATCAATTCAATAACACCAGATATTCGTTCTTAGCCCTAGCTGGCAAGACTGGAAACTTGTTGGCCATATCTAAACAAAGCCGATCTGTAGATGGTTTAGCATCCTAAGCACTAGGGTATAAAATCGTATTCTTCATGACTAAATCCCTATGGTTTAGCGGAATATCAATCCAAAGATGGGAAAAATTAGAGCTATCGTCATAGCCTCCCAATCCACAGGTTCTCTCCTTACTCATAGACTAACTATAAAATCCCTTAGTTTACGCAAAACTCTCGGGAGACTAATGCTTAGACTAAAAAATTCTCCGTAAAACCTACACTCGTACTGCTAGAAAATTCTCTAACACGATTAACTCGATTAATCAGAACACAAAAAATATACTTTAACAAATCATCATAATATAAAAAATAATAATATGACACACCATTAGAATGAGAAAAAAAGTTGTGCTTGAAGTCTTGAAACATCCACTCGGCTACGTCTGATCGGTAACGTCTCCTTCCTCCAAACCTAACATTAAACTCATCTGGCGTAAAGCGTTCGCAGAAATCTCATCAAGATTGTAGAAATCTACTTGGGGCACTTGTGGGACACGCATCGCAACCCAAGACCACCACTTTCCTAATTCCTGACCGGCCTGTATACGCAAAGCGCGGTTCACGTCTGGTGGTATTATCTGTATAGACAAATGACGACGAGTAGCGCACTCGAGGGGGGTGATCCATGTGGTACTGGAATAAGCTCCAGATTTTATGATGGGAATGTCAGGTAAATCACCGGCGCTCCAAAAAGCCAGTGTAGGAAGAAGTCAAGCAGGAAGCGTGCCGGCCACATCCCCTGTACCCGCTGCTACTGGTAATAGCTGGAAATTAGGCATGGTACATAGAGCAACCCTCGAATTCCAGTACTCATCATCGGTAAAACTGGGCCAGTCTTCAGGATGAAGAAGCTGTCTAAACGCCACAGAGGGACGAGTGAAAGGACCGGCATTGTTTGGCTGGGCACAAACGACCCAGTTCGCTTCAGATATTCCACTGACACCCTCCCCCGCTCGTCCTTCAACATACGGAGTAAAACGACGACATAATTGCAGGGCATATATCGTGGAATACGCATCTGGATACATCTGAGGGGTCAATACGTTGAACCGTTGCATGTACAAAGTATCGCAAACAGCTGAAGTCCAGTCTCGAGGAAAACGTCAAAAATCACTTAACTGCATGTTTGAGTCTCCTTTTGCCAAAGAGCAACCAAAAGAGTTTCGTAGAAACCTAGCAGGCAACCTAGAAGGGGGTGGAATAGGCCTACCAAAAAAGGAATTGTAACCATCAAAAAATTTGTAAGCTTGGTATGCTTCGCAGCTATAGCCCTGGCCATTCGCAGCTATACTGGCTAGAGTATCGCACCCACATCCTGTGGCAGCATATACCATCTGCCAGGATAAAGTCAAATAACGGAAGGCCAGCAGAGACCCGCTTAAGAGATGGTTTGAATTGAAAATTCCTAAGTCTTCTGAGCTACGGGAAATTGTTGCCATTCCACTCATACAACAGGACATTACAAAAGGATATGTACGAGGGATTGTCCCATGATCTGGACGAGGTTGGAGGTCTTGGCTCCAATCGTAATTATCACCTAGATGAGGTACTCAATCACACGACCAAGTCCAAGTTTGAACAAATCTTTCTGGTATTCCAGCAATACTGCCACCAAAACTGCTCTGTTGATCTACATAGGCAGCGTTGAAGGGAGCATCAGGATCTCGAGCAAATAGTGTACCCTTTCTGGTGGCGAAGACGGCTGCTGCCTCGGCTGCCATGTTCATATGGTTGGGAGATAATACCCCATATTTGAGGAGGTATTTGCTAAGATTCCGAACGTCTGTTGGAGTAAAGTGGTCTACCCAAGACATTAAGTATTCAACCAATGTGGGCTGGACAGCCGCAGGTACAGCGCCATTATCACCGATAACTGCCAAAGCTGTATCAGCAGCGATAGCACCTACAGCAGTAGGACCAGTTCTAGGCACGAAAAGACTTATAGCACTAGCAGGAATAGCTGGAGCTGCACCTTGAGTTACAGTTGTCTTTGCTTCACGTCGTGGGAGCAATATTTCAATGTCTAATTCGCCCGGTAGACTGACCAAACTCCCCATCCAAGTGTAACAACACGCCATCGCTGTACTTCCAGGGTCCAAAGGATTTTGGCAATTAAAGCATATCCCAAAATGACACATAGGCCAAGGTGCTATCAAACACATCCATAAAGCAAATATTCTTTGGGAATTAGGCTCCCTGTTCCACCAAGCAGGTAGGATGACAGTATGATTCAAATCCATATTTTGTAAACTGATATGACATGATATTGTCCCTGGTTTTGGTACACCTACGCCCTGGAATGGGAAACCATTTGGCGTTTGTAACCCGGCGGCATTAGTTCCTCCACAATTCTCGACAGCACGAGGAGATACATTGCAATATCGGGTAAGACCGGGATTCGAGTCAGTCACCATCCATCGGTTGAGCTCGCGTTCTTGACCCCGGAGAGGTATGTAACGAAGCCCTCGTGAGGGGGTCCAGTCAGTCCATGTACGTACAAGTCCCAGTTTAATAGCCCATTCGTCACCACTCACGAAATGTATGATTTCATGATTTTGAAGTGCTAATCCAATAGTGAGAATATCAGTCGTGCGCAGCATCCACGTCCGCAGTTAGCCTGTATTCGTCTTCTAATTCATCTTCTAGTTCGTCTTCATCTAAGTTTAATGCTTCAGAAAGACTTAACTTAAGTTTAAGATGGATTAAGTTTTTTAATCCATCGTCAACAGTAAAAGGCACTCCTGATTTTTTGGAAATCCAATATTGACCGACGAACAATACCGCCAATAAGCCACGACGAGCCACTCTCGCACCACGAATGCTCATGTAGTGGTCGGGAATGATAGTGGTCTCCGATACAGGTAAAGGTACAGAATGAATCCTAGACCTGTCAGGAGCCTCGACAGACCAACACTGATGTATGGCTAGTTCAGGCCTTTCTCCCTTCAGATTACGGGTTATGGCCACATCGATTATAGGTAAAGCGTCTAAAAGATCAGAGCTGCCATAGTCTACAGACGTTTTATGGGACCTAACGTCCTTCATTGTGAAATTGACCGGACCAGGATTGGATTCTACGTCTCCGTCATCTACCAGACTACGTCTCCATCCATTAGGCTAAAATTATAGTTCTATATTAATTTGTTCAATTATTATATGTTAAGAAAATTTAATTATTAAAATAAGAATATTAAGAATATAAATGCAAGTCTGTTTATTGAATTTTCAATAATTTGATCACCCATGACTGTCAAAACTCAAAACTACACTGAAAATAGAAGTTGTGTTCGAAGATTGACTTTGGGTTCATCTTAATTTTCATCCCTCAGTTTATTTATGAAATTGACTTACCCAAATATATCTTACCAAAAATTGCGTTCCAGTCCTATTTTTATCCAACTGAATAACAATGTTTTTTATAATTTAAGTTTGTCGCTATAATAAATGGACAAATACTTCCCCCAAGTTAGCTCATGAATAAATTTTTAATTGGAAAAACGGCCTATTAACATTAACCTTCAAGAAGAAAATTTTGTTTTTTTACTATTCAAAATATATATATACATTATATATATATATATATATATATATATATATATATATATATATATAATATATATATATATATATATATATATATATATATATATATATATATATATATATATATATATATATATATATATATATATACATATATATATACATATATATTGAATAGTAAAAAAACTAAATTTTCTAAACATGAATTAACAAGATACATGCCAAACATAAAAACGTGAAAATAGTCGATGCAATTATTACAAAAATGGTAAATATTGTAATGATAACAATAACTTTTATGCGACAGTTAATAAAAAAAAAATATTATTTCTTCATAATTAACTCAAGTATGATTAAATTATATATATTTTAAAGTTTTTATTTTTATTAATTTTCTTTGTACAACAGTATAGTTTAAAAAAAATAGTTTTAAAAATTTCAGGTATTTTCTACTTTGAATTACAATATTAAAGTTATTGCTCAGGCACCGTAAATATTTTTGCAGTTTACATAATAACTTTAGCGATTCAATTTTTTTCAATTTTTTTCATATCTTAAAAAGACATTGCTTATACTTATAAGAAAAGAAATTCGGTAATGATGTTTTTCTAGCAACAATTTCTACTAAGCTTCAAACTTTTGGTTTCCTTTTTTAAGGTTTTTGAATTGTTGTAATCCCTAGTCAAAATATCGAATCATCATTTGTAATATTTGCAAATTTTCGTTTTTTGGCCTTCCTACTGACATTATATAACTGGTTGCGTTCAAAACTATAAGTTTAATTACGTAGCGAGTGGATTTTATCAAGTAAAAAACAAACTAATTTTAAAATTTTCTGGTATTTTTCTAGTTTGAACTAAAACATTAAAATTATTGCTCAGGCATCGTAAATATTTATAAAGTTTACATAATAACTTTAGCGCTCAAACTCTAGCGATCATACTAAGCTTCAAACTTTTTGTTTTCTTTTTTAAGGTTTTTGAATTGTTCTAATTCCTTGTCAAAATATATGCAAATATTATTGCAATTACCAGTTTTTCGCTCTTTAAACAATTTAATATAAATTTCTCCATATTAGAGTGTGACATCTGTGACGTCATTGCCATACTGATGTATATAAAACTGACGTCACTCACATAATTTTTTTCCCTAAAATTAAGGCTCTTAACAAATTTTCTCAAACTTCTGACCTATTTAGACCGTTTTTTTAGGCCAAAATATCCCAGGATACCAATTTTCCCGAAAGAATATGCAACCGTTTTCGAGAAAAAATGCACACATACATACATAAATACACAATTATTGCTCGTTTATAAAGATAGTACTACTACTACTACTACTAACAACTCACCGCAGCACCAAGCTGCCTGAGGCCAACACAGCTACGCACGCTTCTCCTCCATCCCAATCTATTCAAAGCCTCCCTTTTTACACCCTCCCACGAAGTTCCCATTTCCTTAAGATCTTTCTTTATGACGTCATCCAACCCCAGACGAGGACGACCTGCTTTCCGCTTAGCCCTAGATGGTTGGCCGAAAAGAACAATCTTCGACAATCTGTCATCCTTCATCCGCAGAACGTGCCCTAGCCACCTCAACCTTTCTTTCATTATAGCCCTAGAGAGCAGTATTGAAATACATTTTTTGTGCAGCCTATTGTTTGAAATATGGCCAGTCAGCCGGGTACCCAGAAAACTCCTTAAGCAATTTCTCTTGAAAGAGAAATTGCAATTTCTCTTGAAGACGTCCTCACTGTAGCTTCTAATATTCTAATATTAGTTTGCAGACTTATCTTCCTATTCTTCCAGACTTTTTTTTAACTGTGAAAAAACACCCTGAGCCTTGGCTATTCTATATTTAACATCTTCACTGCTCCCACCATCTTTACTAATAATACTACCAAGGTAAGTGAACCTGCCCACCTGATCAATCTTTTCATTACCCAACGTCACCTTTTCATCTTCACTCATTCCTAGCCTTAGTGACTTAGTCTTCCTAACATCAATTTTCAAACCAATTCTAGCACCCTGAACTCGAAAAACCTCTAAAACTTCATTCATTTTGCTCACACTTTCATCTAGGATGCTTAAATCATCAGCATAATCCAAGTCCAGGAGACTTTTTCCTCCCCATTTGATTCCGTGGTCTCCCATTGCCTTTCCTGTGCTCCTTAAAACAAAGTCCATCAAAATAATCCATACAAAGGGGGATAGAACACAACCCTTCTTAACTCCTGATTTAATACAAAACCAGCTGCTAACCTCATTTCCTACCTTAACCTTAGCAGTGTTATTCTCGTACATAGCACTAATCACCTTAATGTATTTGTCTGGTATACCATACAAGGATAAAGCCTTTACTAAAGCTCTTCTATCAACAGAATCGAACGCTTGCTCATAATCTATAAAACTGAGGACCAAAGGTGTTTGAAAACTCAGGCACTTCTCAATTATTAACCTAAGAGTGAAAATTTGGTCGACACATCCTTTACCTTTTCTAAAACCGCACTATTCTTCTCTTAAAACTTTGTCTATGGCATCTCTCAGTCTAAAAAGTATCATATTACTAAGAAATTTGCTACCTACAGAGACCAGACTAATGCCTCGATATTTACGACACTCACTTTTATCACCTTTCTAATAAAGTGGCTTAATTAAGGTTTTTCTAAAATCGTTTGGTACTTCCCCTTTTTAAAAATCATATTCATAATCTTCAGCAACTAATTTCTAACCTCAAAGCCACCATATTTAAGAAACTCATTTACCACCCTATCAGCAACTGGAGCCTTATTATTTTTAATCCTTTTAGTACTGTCGCTAATTCTTCCTCACAAAACAAATCTTCCTTCACATTCAAGGTATCACGAACGTTTTCATTTTCCTCTATATTTTTCCTGCAACTCTATCTCGGTTTAGCAAATTCTCAAAATGTTCTTCTCATCTCTCTTTAATTCTTTCCTTATCGCTAACTGTAGCCCCGTTCCTATCTTTAACTGGGACAAGTCCAGATTGACTACTCCCTCTCAATTTATTAACATACCAGTACAATATTTAAAGATAATAGTACAATATATATATGTATATATATATATATATATATATATATATATATATATATATATATATATATATATATATATATATATATATATATATATATATATATATATAGATATATATATATATACATATATA
This sequence comes from Artemia sinica, assembly GCA_027921565.1. Lineage (NCBI taxonomy): Eukaryota > Metazoa > Arthropoda > Branchiopoda > Anostraca > Artemiidae > Artemia > Artemia sinica. Next base: position 68,727,893 of record CM051262.1, read on the forward strand.
TATACATATATATATATATATATATATATATATTGAAATATGGCCAGTCA
>CM051262.1:68732942-68807942 GCA_027921565.1 Artemia sinica
ATATAAGGTTTTTATAGAAAGTGTTGTCGTAGAAACTTCAAAAAGGGCTCATTCGATTGGAAATTGAAAGGGCTAGTGCCCTTTTTAATAGTCGAAGGTGATAGGAGGGCAACTTACCTCCCTCTCACGCCCACCATTTCCCCAAAAATATCCAATCCAAACTTTGAGATTGCCATTTTGTTCAACGTAGTTGAAAGTTCTGCAAATTATGTTTTTGAGGATGACAACCTCCCCCCCCCCCACACCCCTCACGGCAAGGGTTGTAAGTCATACCCTGGGGCCATATAAGGTTTTTATAGATAGCGTTGTCGTAGAAACTTCAAAAAAGGCTCAATCAATTGGAAATTGAAAGGGCTAGTGCCCTTTTTAAAAGTCAAAAGTGATTGGAGAACAACTAACTCCCCTCTCAAACCCAATATTTCCCCAAACACATCCAATCAAAATTTCAAGATAGCCATTTTGTTCAACGTAGTTGAAAGTTCTGGAAATTATATCTTTGAGCAGGACACTCCCTCCACAGACTTCAGGGTAAGGGTTATAAGTTATACCCTGGGGGCATATACGGTTGTTACTGAAAGCTTTGTCGTAGAAACTTCAAAAAGGGCTCATTCGATTGGAAATTCAAAGGGCTAATGCCCTTTTTAATAGTCGAAAGTGATTGGAGGGAAACTAACCCCCTTCTCACGCCCACCTTTTCCCCAAACACATCCAATCAAAATTTTTAGATAGCCATTTTGTTCAGCGTAGTTGAAAGTTTTGGAAATTAGGTCTTTAAGGATGACAACCCCCCCCCCCTCCCACAGCCCTCAGGGCAAGGCTTTTAAGTAATGCCCTGGGGGCATATAAGGTTTTTATAGATGGCATTGTCATAGCAACTTCAAAAAGGGCTCATTCGATTGGAAATCGAAATGGCTAGTGCCCTTTTTATTAGTCGAAAGCAATTGAAGGGCAACTGACACCCCTCTCACGCCCACCATTTCTCAAAACACATCCAATCAAAATTTTGAGATAGCCATTTTTTTCAACGTAGTTGAAAGTTCTAGAAATTAGGTCTTTGAAGATGACAACCGCCCAAACCCCTCAGAGCAAGGGTTGTAAGTTATGCCCTGGGGGCATATAAGGTTTTTATAGAAAGTGTTTTCGTAGAAACTTCAAAAAAGGCTTATTCGATTGAAAATTCAAAGAGCTAGTGGCCTTTTTATTAGTCGAAAGTGATCGGAGGGCAACTAACCCCCCTTTCACGCCCACCATTTTCCCAAACACATACAATCAAAATTTTGAGATAGGCATTTTCTTTGAGATTAAACATATTCAATCAAAATTTTGAGATAGCCATTTCGTTCGACGTAGTTAAAAAGTCTGGAAATTATGTCTTTGAGGATGAAACTCCCCCTACAGCCCTCAGAGCAAGGGTCGTAAGTTATGCCCTGGGGGTATATAAGTTTTTTTTATAGAAATCGTTGTTTTAAAACTTCAAAAAGGGCTCACTCGATTGGAAACTGAAAGGGCTAGTGCCATTTTTAATAGTTAAAAGTAATTTGAGGGCAACTAACCCCCCTCTCACGCCAACCATTTCCCGAAACACATGCAATCAAAATTTTGAGATATTCATTTTGTTCAACGTAGTTAAAATTTCTAGAAATTAGGTCTTTTAGGATGACAGCCCCCCTAAGAGCCCTCAGGGCAAGGGTTATGAGTTATGCCGCCCTGCGGGCAAATAAGGTTTTTATAGATAGTGTTGTCGTAGAAACTTCAAAAAGGCTCATTTGATTGTAAATTGAAAGAGCGAGTGCCCTTTTCAATAGTGAAAAGTGATTGGGGAGCAACTAACCCCCCTCCCACGCCCACCATTTCCCCAAGCGCATCTAATTAAAATTTTGTGATAGGCATTTTCTTCAACGTATAGTTGCAAGTTCTGGAAATTATGATTTGAGGATGACAAAACCCCCAAACACCTCAGGGCAAGGGTTGTAAGTTATGTCCAGTTCAAAGGGCTAGTGCCCTTTTCAATAATCGAAAGTGATTGGAGGGCAACTAGCCCCCCTATAACGCCCACCATTTCCCCCAACATCCAATTAAAATTTTGAGATAGCCAATTTTGTTCAACGTAGATGAAAGTTCTGGAAATTAGATTTTTGAGTATGACAACCCCCTCCCCCAGAGCCTTCAAGGCAATGGTTTTAAGTTATGCCCTATGGGCATATAAGGTTTTTTATAGAAAATTTTGTCGTAGAAATTTCAAAAATGGCTCATTCACTTGGAAATTGAAAGGGCTAGTGCCCTTTTTAATAGGCTAGCCGAAACTGATGAAGAGCAACTAACACCCCTCTCACGCCCATCATTTCCCCAAACACATCCAATCAAAATTTTGAGATAGCCTTTTTTCAACGTAGTTGAAAGTTCTGGATATTATATTTTTGAGAATGATATCCCCCCCCACACCCCTCAGGGCAAGGGTTGTAATTTATGCCCTGGGGGCATATGAGGTTTTTATACAGAGCGTTGTAATAGAAACTTCGAAGGGCTAGTGTCCTTTTTAATAATCAAAAGTGATTGGAGGAGAACTAACACCCCTCCCACGCCCACCATTTCCCCCAAAAAATACAATAAAAATTTTGAGATAGCCATTTTGTTCAACGTAGTTGAAAAGTCCGGAAATTAAATCTTTGAGGATGACACTCCCCCCACAGCCCTCAGCGCAAGGGCTGTAAGTTATGCCCTGGGGGCATATAAGGTTTTTACAGAAACGGTTGTCGTAGAAACTTCAAGAAGGGCTCATTCGATTGGAAATTGAAAGGGCTAATGCCCTAGTTAATAGTCTAAAGTGATTGGAGGGCAACTAACGCCCCTCTCACACCCACCATTTTCCCAGACACATCCAATCAAAATTTTGAGATAGACATTTTGTTCAACGTAGTTTAAAGTTCTGGAAATTAGGTCTTTGCCAGCGTTGTCATAGAAACTTCAAGAAGGACTCATTCAATTGGGAATTGAGAGGGCTAGTGCCCTTGTTAGTAGTCAAAAGCGATCAGAGGGCGAATGCCTCTCCCCCCAACCCATGCCCATAATTTCCCCAAACACTTCCGATCAACATTTTGATATAGCTATTTTTTTTTGAAGTAGTTGAACGGTCCGGAAATTATGTATTTGAGTATGACAATCCTGCACAGCCCTCAGGGCTAAGGTTGTAAGTTATGCCATGGGGGCATATAATGTCTTATAGAAAGTGCTGTCGTAAAAACTTCAAAAATGGCTCTTTCGATTGGAAATTGAGAGGAATATTGCCCTTTTTAATAGTCAAAAGTAATCGGAGGGAGAATCGTCCCCCCCCACGCCCATCATTTCCCCAAACATTTCCGATCAACATTTTGATATGGCCATTTTGTTCAACGTAGTTGAAAGGTCTGGAAATTATGTCTTTGAGGATGACAACCATCCCCCCATAGCCCTCAGGATAAGGGTCGTAAGTTATTCTCTTGGGGCATATAATGTTTTTATAGAAAGTTTTGTCGCAGAAGCTTCAAAAAGGGCTCATTCGATCAGAAATTGAGGTGCCTTTTTTATTAGTCGAAATTGATCAGAGGGCAAATGTCCCCCTCCACGCCTATCATTCCCACAAACACTTCCAATCAAAATTTTGATATAGCCATTTTGTTAAGCCTATCAGAAAGGTCTGGAAATTATGTCTTTGAGGATAAAAAATCCCCTCAGCCAGGAGGGCAAGGGTTGTAAGTTATGCCCTGGGGACCTACAGGGTTTTTTATAGAAAGTGTGGTCATATAAACTTGGAGAGGGGCTCATTGGATTGGTAATCAGACGCTCTAGTGCTCTTTTTAAGAGTCAAAGTGATCAGAGGGCAGCTATCCTATCCCCTCTACACACACGTCGTATTGTCCCGAAATGCGTCTAATAGAAATTTTGAGATAGCCATTCTACTCAAAATAGTCTAAATATCATATAACAAGGCTTTTGGGGTTGAAACAAACTCCAGAGATAGGGGCAAGGGTTGTAAGTTATGTCCAGGCGTTATTTAAGGTTTTTATGGAAGGGATGGCTGTTTAACTTCAGAAGAGGCTCAGTCTTTCTCCCTGAAAAAGACTATGTCAATATAAAACGAACAGAAATTAATCAAAATAAACTTTTTGCACAAAAAACGTTTTTCAAAAAAAAATATTAAAGAACTCCATTAAACCAAAAATTAACAAAAATAGAATCAAATAATCTACCAAGCATACAACTACCACAAATCAGTATCAATAAATAAATGAAACCCAAAACAAACAGAAATTAAAATAAGTCAAACTCAAAACGAGCAGTTATTAATCTGAGTAGGGTTCTAGACCCTACGCCTTCTAAAAGCCAGAATATAATTTGTACTTTACTGAAAAAAATGTGTATCGTCAGTTTAATATGCATTTGCTGATATTTATTCCTTAAAATCTTAATTAATTTTTGATTTTCCAGAGAGATTGCCTACGGATAGTTTTGGGTGCTCGAATGACTGACCGTATGTCAAACAGTAGGGTGTGCGAAAAGTGCGGTTCAATACCACTTTCTAGGGCTATAATGAGAGAAAGGTTGAGATGGCTAGGCACGATCTACGGGTGAACTATGACAGATTGCCAAAGACAGATCCAGCCAATCGGCTTGGGCTAAACGGAAAGCAGGTCGTCCTCAGTTGGGGTGGGAGGATATCGTAAAAATAATTTAAGAGAAATGGGAACTTCCTGGGAGGGTGTAAATAGGGAGGCTTTGAATATATTGGGATGGAGGCGCAGCTTGTGTTGGTGCTGTGGGGTGTTGTTTGTAGTAGTAGTCGCTGTATAATATAGTTTCATCGTGGCATGGCATATAAAATTAAGCTCTGTATTACTAGAACTAGAGAGATTTATGTACAGTATGCATGTGCGATATATACATACTAACAGTATTACCTCTAATTTAGAATCCGTTGACTTTAGCGCTAGCTTAGCTGTTCCTAGTATCTGGGAGATTCGAGCTTTTATGTCAAGACACTCCGCCAAATCCAGGTGAACTGAAACAAAGAGATAAATATCCCGAATGATAAAAATAAAAATTGAATTATTACCCTACCATTTTTATATCAATTGAAGCATTTAGACACTGGTATTCTTCATGATCAAAAATCAAATTAAATTGAAAAAAAAAATAAGAAAGAGAAATACTGGGAACACCAACATTAAAGGAGACTCTCTATAAAAAAAAAATAGAAAAAAATAAATTTTTTACCTTATTTTAGTTGTGCCTTGAATCAGGTTTTCTCAGCTATAAATGCTACTGATTCCTGTATCATTATATATCTGCCCTTTTTATATCAACTTAAGTACTCAAAGACACTGTTATTCTTAATGATCGATAAATAGGGTGATTGACATTCAATCTAGTTTAAAATTTGGAAATGTACTCTAATAGAAACTAGATAAAAAAAAAATCGAAACAAAAGTTTTAGCAGATAAGTAAAGAGAAATGTTAAAAGCGTAAAGGGGTAGAAAGAAAATGTTAATAGAAGTAAAACGTAAAAGGAACAGAAGATAATATCAACGAATTAACAAAACCTACAACGAACAGAACTTAAAATGAACAAACAAAGCCAAATTTAAAACGAATATAAATTAACCCAAATAAAAATAGCACCACTACCCCTCAAGCCCCCTAAAGACTAGAGTGGCATTCACACTTTGATGAAAAAGATACTCATTTCAAAGAATATGTTTTTATTTTCCACACCATCAACAACAACAATAAATAAAACTGTTAATGAAGTTTGCAACAGAGAAAAAAAAACTAAATTCTTATGGTAGCATCAAGGTATAATTTCGTAAGGTATCAATGATTATCGCTTACGGTAAAATACAAAAGTCTTTTGTGACTTTCAGTTTACTTTCGCTATTTTAATAGGAGATTTTTACGTCAATACTTTTCCTTTTAATTCCGTTGCGTTGAAAAATAAGAAAATTCGATACCTTAATAGAGCTTGAAAAATTTACTGTATCTTTGGAGGCAATTTGTTTAATTTTCTGAAGCAATTTTTGAGTCAGTTGCTCAAAAATTCACGATTATCTAAATATAATGATTTGTAACAAAGAAATGGAATTCCTAGACGTTCGAGCAGCTTTAAATTTTACGATGAAAACGAAAAGAGAACAATTGTTTCAATACTGTTATTGTATTTGTTAAATTTCAATCTTACATAAGTAAATCAAATTGGAAAATAATATGTACTTTTTTTACTCTCCAAAATTTATCTCTTTTGTACTTACCCTTTCCTAAAATGATTGAAATTTCCAACACCTCCTTTAAAGACTTCGAATTCCGTTCCCAATTGATCTGTTGGATAGAGTATCTATTTGCTTTCTGAATAAGTTGTGCAGCTTTTTCAAGGTCATCCAAATTTTTGGCTGACCCAGCAAGCACTAGCTTACAATATAGCAACCATAGTTGACCGTTTGTTGGTACCTTCAAAAACAACCAGAAACTACTTCACATTCAAATGACATAAAAAGGCTTTTGCAGAGACATACGCAGCTTAAATACACAAAATTTATTCGGTATACACACAATTTGGAAAAATTTATTTATCCAAATTTGGAAGAACAAGAAGATATCTTTTACAATCGGGTTAAGGGTATTAAAAGTAATGGTAAAGACAATTGTCAAGTATGGTCCAGAACCGTGTATGCTTCAAAGAGTCGAAGAAGATACTAGATTTTTAACAGGGTAACTGCTAAGGATAGTTTAGTTACTCGTTCGAACGACTGAACAATAAGCACAGGGTAGTATCCAGGATTTTTTTCGGGGGTGGGGGGACAAACTTTTTAAACTCATCAAAAATTTGTTTATGTTCATTTTTGTTACGTCTTTACGAGTCGGACAAACATTTTGGGAGGGGTTCTAACCCCCTAACCGCCCCCCCGCCCCCCCCCCCCCCTGGATACAGCCTTGATTGAGCAATAGGCTATACAGAAAATGGAAATCGCCGTCATTGTCTAAGAATATAATGAAAGAATGGTTAAGATGGCTAAGTCAAGTTTTAGGGATGAAAAGATAGGGGGGGGGGCAATTAAAAAAACGTATCAAAACTTGTTCATTTTCGTTACGCTTTTACGAGTCTGACAAACATTTCGGGAGGGGTTCGAACCCCCTAGCCCCTCCTGGATACGACCTTGATTAAGCCATAGGTTATACAGAAATTGAAATTAGCTGCCATTGTTTAAGAATATAATGAAAGAAAGGTTAAGATGGCTAGGTCAAGTCTTAGGTATGAAAAGATGATAAATTGCAAAAGATTTCATTTTTTTGGCAAATCTGGCTGGGGCTAAGCAGGAGTTAGGAAGTCCATGAGTGGCGTGGGAAGAGATTTAGAGAAACAAATTTAAAGAAAACTAGAAAATAGGATGGAGCGAAGAGTTAAGCTCTGAAAAGAGCATATTTAGCTGTGCTGGCATGAGCTCTTGATATTAAGAGCTGAAACAGTAGCTATGTAGGAAGTTGCTTACCAGCATGGACTCAGAGTTGTCACTTTTTTTCTCCGATTAAACTAGGGCTCGTCATGTTCAGCTTAATATGTCTTCAGAATACATCTAGTGAATATTAATAAGTTATATAGAGCCACTACAAGCTAGTCGTGTGGGACCACTGCCCCCAAGAAGTGTTTCGAGTGTGTGTTTGGTTGCCATGCCCCTTTTTTGAAAAACGAATTCCCAGATTAAACATAAAATTAATTTTACCTAATCGTTTGTCAAGTACATAATTTGACGATCAAACTCAAACGTAATTCAATGAACACACCATTTAAGTAGCACTAGTTATTCAGTATAGACATATTTAATGTAACACATTAATGTACATATTGAACATATTAATAATGAATACATAATGAACATATTAATGTAATATAACTCAACTGTCAGGAAACTATTTATGTACTTGTTTTAAAGAAGGGATGGGGACAAACTTGGCTACTACCGGAATTTTCTGCATTAGCCTGGAATAATTTATATTGTATTTCTTGTTGATTTTAGGTGAGTATTTATCAGTTGTTTCTTTTTCTCTGTTTTACTTCGATTTCTGTTATTTTGCCACAAACAAGAGCACATCGTTTTTGATAGTTTAAATTAAATAATAACATATCGCACAATATTTTCTTTAGAACTAAACTCATATAGCATGACAAAAAAAGGAATGGTAAATATATTTACAATCCTCCTGTAGTATAGTTTCTAATAGCCACTAAAATATCGTGTTTTCACCTCTAATGTAATTAACAAATCAAATCACTGTTTAATTCAACAATACCTGACAAATAATTTATCGCCCATCTTGAACTAAATCGGCATAAATCGAATCATTGTTCAAAATGTTATTGACTTATTTTACCAATGGTGTCATAAAACCGATCTTAGCCTCAGACAATGCGGTCAGATCTATCTCTAGAATGCAGCCACATTCGGTTCTTACACTATATGGAGCACGTAACGGGATTTGTATCCTTGTGAAAGTATGAGTTAGAGTGGAAACTCATTTAATTCCAAGAAAAAAAAATCTTGGACTTGTTTTTCCAGACATAGTGGACTTTTGGAACGTATAAGTCTCTACGTATAATATCTGCTATAGGAACCCCACTCAAGAATTACGCTATGTAAAACTCGAGAACAAACCGGTTTCAACTGTCTGTATTAAGAGACAATTAGCTTACGCTTAGTGGAAAACACTTGGCGGTTGACAGAATACATTAGACTTATATCATTTTGGCTGTATATTTGCATATTAGGGTAGGGGGAAGCAACGTATTTGGACAGCGTAAAGTTAGAAAACAACTCTTACTTCATAATATGCAGAATAATCGTAGCTAATACATTTTGCATAAAGACCCGCTATACTTTACCCCCACCCCCCTAATGTGCAAATATATATCCAAAATTTGTTTCAAAAGTATTATATTTTCATCATGTTTTAGTATTTTTAATTAGGATTAACCTAACTTCACTTCTTGAGCGGGGTCGCTGTAACAGATAAGTACCGTCTCGGTGCTTGTGTGATTTTTGTTTTTCTTTCGCTAATAAAACCAGATTTATTTTGCGTGTCCTTGGTCGGTTTCGCCGACAAAATTGTCGTAGGAGCAACATGTGGTTTTGTTTCTTCGCCGTTAATTAAATTTCATAATTGCCAACCCACTAAAACTTAGAAACACTACCCTCAAGAAAAACATTTTCTTCCATAAACAAGAAGATCAATGAAATTAATTTTTTAAAGGCGGTATCAAAATCCACTGTGTTTCTAAGACTAATTTAATTTTCCATTTCCTGCCACCCAATCAATATTGTTAGTTTTTAAATGTGTACAAGCTAAAACTTGACTAGTTTACCTTAAAAGATAAAACCTAAAACAATCTGTTTTGTTATTTCTAAAATTGCAGCATGAAAAAGCTACGTTAATTGCTACGTTAATTTACCTCAAAATATAACACCTATTAATCATTTCAGAAATCGTTAAAGAAAGTTCTTGTGTAGTTCCACTTAAAATAAGGTGCAACATTTCTACTAATCTGCTGGTGGGGAGTGCCCACTTATGGTTTTAACCGTAAATGCATATTTACGCTTTTAGTAGGGTATTATATGTCTTATAATCAGGGTTATATATACGTTACCAGGGGTTAGAGTCCTGGTATCGCTGGCTATTTGGTTAATGGGGGTCTATGGTGTGACTCTGCTCAGCGGTGCCAGAGTCGACCCAGCTATAAATGAGTACCTGGAGAAATCTGGGGAAAAAACACAGGAAGCGTCGGATGATTTGCCCCCATTCCAAATTTCATTCCCCGCCGAAGGCAGAGAACCAGGAGATCGGTACATGCGCAACGCAGACCATTGGTCGACATGCAAAAAAGTTCTTTTTAAGTTTTTATTTTATTACCTGTCTACGCTTCTGCTAAAAAGCCGGAAATGGGAGTGACATGGACTGTCGAAGGGACCGTAGGTCTACTTTGGTCCTCCAGCAAGACAGATTAAAAATGCTTGCGCAATTCTGTGTGCTTCTTAATAATACTATTGGAAAATATTTGCATGACTTCGGTTCAGACAAGATGCAGCATGGCTACCTTTTACTGAAAGTTTGTCGGAGGGAGAACGAATTCTCTCATTTTTATTTCCATCAGTATAAATGTATTTAATTTTATACTAGTTTCCCCTTAAAATAAATTCCTTGGCACCTTCCTATCCTGCTTCCTGAAACGCGTTACGGTCAGGTATATGCTTCTCGTAGTACTTATTCAGCTTTTTTAATCATTAAGTTTTACTAGCTTAAAATTAATCAGAAAAAAGCGGGGATGGGTGGGAGATTCCTCTTTTAAACTCTAAGGCATTTAGGCATTGCATTAGCACCATCATTCAGTTTATACTGTCGTGTTGCGGAAGTAACAGTTTGATTTTTTCCCTGCTTTTCTTTCCTTGTTTCTTTTGTCTCTGATTTTGGTTTATTACAAAACAGATGAAAAGCCTATAACCTCAAAGGTTTTTGCAGAAAGTGTGGGCCTTTAGCCGGACTGATGGATTTGACCTTATATTTTGGAAAGCTGTGCATGATTCTTGCCAGAGCCAAAAAGGATACTTTCCACTTCTTCTTAAGCAAGAGCCTACGGCATTAGAGCTAAAGTGGAATTTTACAGTCTACGTAAAAAAAACTATGAAGTTATTGATCCATCAAGCATCTGTTTTTTTTCTTTCGAGTGGAAAGCTTCGTTTGAGAAGGTACGCTATCAAATAACAGTTCAAAATTGAAGCTAGACTAAAATATAAAAGAACCTAAGGTGCATGACGATTCCCTGGCCCCAACGTCAGAATAATTTCTTAGGATTTGGAACAGAAAATATTACTACTACTAGCAACTCACCACAGCACCAAGCCGCCTGAGGCAAACACAGCTACGCAAACAAAGTTTCAATAACTTTAACTTTTGAAATAAAAGTGAGTAGAATAGAAACAAATGACTAATACTGATCGTTATTAGCACATTCTAATTTTAAGCTTTTAATCTAAGTGTATATTTTTGTTAACTCATTTAATGATACGTATGCCGTATTCGATTTTTTCAAATGGCTGTGAAGCTTTGAAATCACTATTACCACTGTTACTATTAAATTACTATTTACCGCATTTACTTTATTCATATATTACTATTAAATTACTATCAGTTTATTCTATCATGGGGATGTATGCTATTAAGGAAAATGTTCCAACATTAAATCTGTTATTCGCAAGCTCCTTGATTTGCTTTGGGGTGGCGTTGCCGCGTACAGGATTTTTGAAGTTTTTGAGGTATGACAGTTTCTAACAAGTAAACTGTATAAACAGTGAATAATGCTAAATAGATACCCAAAGCCCCTATGAAGAGGCACAGGTTATGATAATCCCTTAATTTTAATATTAATCAACACTTGATTAAAGAAACTTTCAAGAGATCATTCAGGTATCTTTTTGAGAGAGTAGACACAAACCAGATAATAATTTTAGTCAATTTTTTTTATTTAGTTAATGATTCAATGATTGAATAGTCATTGAAATTGACTACTGATTTAATGGAAATTGACTATTCAATGATTGCATGTCATTCATCAATGACTATTTAATGAAACTGACTACTGAATGATTGAAATTGACTATTCAATGAATAGTCAATTTTAATGATTTAGTCAATGATTTTAGTCAATTTTTGAACTGATGTTAAATTTTAAATTTCAGACCAGCAATGGCAGTCTCAATTGGACTAATGAAACATAAACTATATTTAATTTTTAGTATATTTTAACAATATTATACTTTATTACATATTAAACTATATTTTATTATATTTATAATTATTTTTTCGTTTACGAGAAGTTGTTTTATAATCCAAAAAAAGTTTTAAAGATTTTCCAGAAGCAAACTTTGCTAGGTTGTCCTACTGGAGTAATTATTGTCCAGAGGAATAAATAGCAATGCGATCAATTTACAGCATTCAGATGGTTTTAGATTCTAAAGTTGAAATGTGAAGGTTATAAAACAAAACCCGTTTTTTTTTCTGAATTAACGCTATATTTAATGCTGTTAAGGAGCTTAAACTGTAAAATTGCCGAATTTGTGCGGCTAAATCCTTTATTTGTGAGGCTAAATCCTTTATAGATTTATAAAAAGGACTCAAACGGGCCTTGGGTCCACAGGACCTCGCGGCACATACTTTAAGACACCTAGAGATCAGAAAATTTATCAACAATTAAATGACGAAAAATAAATTAAATGTTAATAACTAAAATATCGTCAAAACAAACTAAAAGAGTTAAAATAAAATCGCTAAAATGCTGTTTACCTGAGCTGTAAGATACCCAAAGAGTTTGAGGGCTTGACTTTTGTATTTTATCGAAGGATTCCCATTATTGTCCTCTAAATTCTCGTCAATAGCCTGAACTAATACTTTAAGTATTTCAATATCAACGTGCTTTCCTCGAAGATCAAGAACTCGATTGTACGCAAATATGACCTACATACATATAAATATATATAATAAAAGCAAAAACAACAATAAAGTGATTTGGTGTTTAATATCCATAAATAAATAAATAAATAAATAAATAAATAAATATATATATATATATATATATATATATATATATATATATATATATATATATATATATATATATATATATATATATATATATATACAAGGCCGTATCCGGGGGGATTAGGGGGTTTGAATCCCTCCCCCTCCCCCCGATCTCGCAAAAACGTAACAAAATGAATATAAACAATTTTTTGGCGTTTTTAAGTCTTTCTTTTTACCCCACCCCCTAAAAAATTCCTCTTGTAAATTTTCGTCTTACTTTGACCTATTACAACTGCAGAACTGCAGAAACATAGCATACACGAAGCTTGGACAGGGAACATAAACCTTACGGTAAGTTTCAATTAGAATCGGTGTAGGCACAAGAGTTGTAAGACGCTCGTCAACATAACCCAGGGACTGCTTTCCATCCATCTTGGTAAGTCTTGGTATGTCTCAGCAGATAAGCTGTAGCAGAACACCGTAGTAACGTACAGTAATTAAAAGAGTTTCAAGTCTGATTTTCAAGGTGTTCAGAGATCAGCAGTATTGAAGTGGATTGGCTTGAAGGGCAGAAGTCAAGCGAGAAATAACCGCCCTTGAGGATGATAAAAAAAAAAGCTGAGCCATATGTGGTGATGAATATACCTGACTATATCGCTGAATTATACAGATTATACAGCAGCCCAATAGCATGTATGAGGTGAAATTCTCAGCTGACCTTAGTTATCATCAATATACAATCTCTTCTTTACCACTTCTGGCCTTTAGAAAGCACAAATCAAACGTAAAAAGAGGTAAAAATACAAAAAGTTAATAAAAGGAAATTCACTTTTTTTTACAATTCTTGCTTTTTTCTTTCTTGAAAATTTCCAACTTTCTTGAAAAATTACAAACAACTTCCATGGCGTCTTTTGCTTACAACAGACATTTACATGAACAAAACTGCCAAACGAGACAACTAATTTAGAAACAAAATTTAAAGAATCAACACCTAGGAAATTTAATTCAAGAGATAGAAACTATTGAATTAGAAAAAAAAAATAAAAAGGAAATTTAAAGAATTACGCCAGTAAATGGCAGCCTAATGAAATTGACAACAATTAATTGTTAGACATGGTGGAAACAAAATGACACCTAAACAGGGAAACGATAAGTTACCATACTTACCATTGCAAGAATTACATTTCAGATCATAGACAATTATCTAGTATCTTATATAACAAGGTCTTGTAGCCTATTGTAATACTAGATTTTTTTTTTTGGGGGGGGGGGGAATAGCGATCACAAGAACATACACAAATACCTTAGCATTTCAGACAGTAGGATAGCATAATGTTAAATGTATACTTTGAAATCTCTACAAATAAGGTCATTAAATAATGCCTTTTTTCCTCCTGAACTATAAGCCAATTTAGGACCTTGTAACTTAAGAAGTGTTAAGCAAAGATTATATTGATAAAGATGTATATAAGCCAAACTGTCAAAATCGTTACCAGCGGAAAAATATTCTTAAGAAATTTACCATTTAAACTTTGTTTAGTGTAAGCGTATTTTTGGTGTTGCCATTATAAGCGGCAGCAGGTCACAGGAAGTACCAAATGGCAAGATACCAGACCAAGCATCTTTATGGAAAAAGATTGCAGTTTTATTCAGGGCACTTCTATTTTAGCTCATAGAATTAAAACAAAGGTCTAAACCAGATCTTAACAAGCAATTCACAAAGGTTAACATAAACATACAGAAAATCATTTTCTCTTCTTCTTTCTTACCTCGTCAAAAGCCCCAAGGTCGGTAGTGACAGCCATATAATTGTCCCAAATTTTCCAATTTTCGTAATTTAATCGGGTGGCCTCCTGAAAGGCTTTGCAGGCTCGAGCCTTCTGGCCAAGCTTTACGTAGCACTTGGCCAGATTGTTCCATGCCTAAAACGTATCAAATTTAAAATACTTATAGGAGAAAATAACAGCTTCAGTGAAACAGTTTTTTGGACATAAACTTGAAAGTTTAAGGGTTTATCATCATAATTGGTTTAAAAAATAAGCCTACTGACGATAATCAGTGACTAAAATAAAGTGACTAAAGCTATTTACACACGGCAAGAGTACTCGGTATGCATTAACAAAGAATTAACCCGGAATATAGAAGGAATTTATGAATCACTTTTCCTGGAAATATGTTTACCTTCACAGAAGAAATTACAGTTGGAGAAGTATACCGCCCACCGGCAGGATTTGTTTCTTCATTCTTGGAAAACTTAAGCCAAATGTCGGATCATCTAGAGAAACAAGGGAATGAAGCTATCTTAAAGGGGGACTTCAACATCAATCTTACTCTTCCTCTATCTTCCGGTGCGACAGATCTGCTTAGTATAATGTCTGCTTCAAATATGTACCCCTCGACGACGATTCCAACCCGAGTAACTGCCACTTCCCACTCACTGATTGACAACATTTTTTTGACTCTGCCTCCAACATCAGCATCAGTTCTGCTATCCGACACTTCAGATCACTTCCCTCTGCTTACAAATTTCAACATACAGCATAAATATCCAAAGCCTAATGCTTCGATTAAGCAGGGGTTCACTACCTGGAAACTGAATGACGAGAACTTGAAAACTCTTAATCAAAATCTGGAGAGCACATCCTGGGAAAATGTTATGAATACAGATGATGTTAATTCAGGATTTGAGGAGTTTCATAACATTTCCATGAGAATATATACGGATTGCTGTTGTGAAAAGCGTTCAAGGAAGACGGGACGGAAAAATCAACCCATAAGCCCTTGGATTAGCCATGGTCTGCTCCAGTGTATTAACAGGAAAAGTAAACTGTGGATGGATTACACAAATGACCCATGCATTGCAACGCTGGAGAAATATGAAAAATACAAAAAAAATGTCTTCGATCAGTTTTACATAAAGCTAAACGAGATTATTTTAGTGGGAAAATAGCTGAAAGTGGCAAAAATTCTCGGAAAATATGGAAGGTTGTTAACTCTATACTGCGTCCCTGCAGCCCCCCACCTGAGCTTCCATCTCAATTATCTGTCCATGGGGAGACAGTAACAGGACTAGATAACGTTGCAAATGCATTGGGAACATTTTTTGCAGAAGTGGGCAGAAAAACAGCAGATTCTGTTGGGAATTCCGCGAAGAGTTTTAAAGATTACCTTGGCCCGGCCTGCACTAAGTCCATGGCAATAGCACCTGTCTCTCTATCTAAAATTCTGCTAATCGTACTAAATCTAAGAGGCAATTCGGCTTCTGGGTTCGACCGTGTACATACCAAAGTGTTAAAAGCAGTTGCCCCTTCAATCATAGAGCCCCTTACTTACCTCATAAATTTGTCTCTGCACAAGGGCACTTTCCCAGAACTGCCAAAGAAAGCTAGAATAATTCCACTGCATAAAGGGGGTTCTCGAGTTGACCCGGCTAATTACAGACCTATTTCTATCCTCTCAGTTTTTTCAAAAGTTTTTGAAAAACCTATGCAACAGCAGCTACTCCAGTTTCTGGAGAAGAAAGGGTTTCTTAATAATCACCAGTTTGGGTTCAGACCAGGGCATTCCACACAGGATGCACTAACGGCGTTAAGTTTATGGATAAACAAAGCTTTGGATTCTGGTCTACTACCTGCAGCGGTTCTGCTTGATATCAGGAAAGAATTTGATAGCATGTACCATTCAATTCTCCTCGGGAAACTGGAACATATAGGAATAAGAGGTGAAGCTCTGGATTGGTTCAGATCATATCTGAGGGACCGCAGGATTTATTTAGGAGAAGATCCTGGAAACGATGTGCTCGTTAACTGCGGTGTCCCCCAGGGCTCAATATTAGGACCATTACTTTTCCTGATCCATGTTAACGATCTGAGTCGAGTGCTGAACCCGGCACGAACAAATCTTCCCTGCTGTAACTTGTGCCAGGATGAAAACTCCCTCCAGTCCGAAGGTGAAGATGATGAGCTCGTGGCCTTTGCCGATAACACCACGCTTGGTTGCTGTGAAACGGTTAAGACAACGCTCATGTCTAAACTGAGGGAGGTTCTGGTCTGGATGGATGCTAACCGACTTGTTATTAATGTTGAGAAATCTTGCGTTCTATTTTTTCCCCGGGTTGGAAGTGTCCATCCGGAGATATGTGGTATCCAGACATCCAGAGGTGTGATTAGTCGGCCAGAAAAGCATTTTGCAAAATACCTAGGAATCCTCCTCGATGAGAACCTATAATTCGTGCATCATATTCAAGCAGTAAAGTTGAAGCTATCCCGGAATTTTGGAATAATAAAAAAACTGAAAAGCGCTTTGCCGCAGAAAACGCTGGTCCTCCTGTACAACGCTCTTATAAACCCCATTTACAGTATTGTGCAATGATCTGGCAATCAAATTTTAAATCCCACCTGCGAAAACTGAATTCGATTCATCAACGATGCCTGATATTAATTGGAAAAAATGAAGAGTACTTGTCATTAGGGTCCCTGCATCAATTATCATTCTTAACCTTTGTGTTCAAGTTTTTAGCTGGAGAGCTGCCATCTGCGTTTAAAAGATTATTTCGACCTATTTCAGACCAGCATAATTTGCATACCCGATCATCATCAAACCTGCAATTACCCCTCACCGCGACCGTGCGATCAGATTTCGCTCCTAACGTAGCTTGTGCAAAGATATGGAACCTTATCCCAGAAGAGCTGAGAGGTAGGAGATCCCTCGCATCATTTAAAAAAAGAGTAAAAAATCATTTAATAGCATTACAAATGAATAGTTAATAATATAAAAAAAAAAAAAAAAAAAAAAATTAGAATTAAATGTAAGTAGTAAATTTAAATTACAAAAGTATGATTTTTAAATATGACAGGGTGGTTTCCCCTGAGGGTAAGGAACGGGAAGGTAATAGTTTTAGTTATTTAGTAAATGAGGGGTATGGTTGTGTCTGGGATTAGGAGCGGTGACCATTCTGCGTATTATGTTAAATTGTAATGATTTTGGTTCTCGGCGTCCAGGAATGGACTGAGTATTTTGATTATGTGTGATTTATTCTTTTCATTTGTTAATAAACCCATTGAACATTGAATATTGAACATATATCTCAACTGTTCTGGTCCCTAAGGTAGAAGATACTTATCCACTTTTCAAGTTTCAGAAAAGCTGTCCTTCTCCTTCCTTATTCTGACAAGTTCAATTTAAACATTTTATAGATTATTTTATATGAAATACTAAGGAAATACATATCTATATTTGTGAAATAATATATATGAAAAATTTTATTTCCACAAATTTAAATTCATCTCCACTCACAGCAATGATTGGGTGCTTCCTACGCGTTAAAACTGTTGTTGGTTGTAAGTATGTAAGTAATGTATTTCGTGTCGAATACAAAATTTAAATAATATTACACGGCATCGCTTACTCTGTTTATTCTTCATTTTTTTTTTTGTACATTTTTAGTCAAAAAAGTATCACCATGCTAAGCTGGTTGCTTCCTACAGAAATCTGGCTGATGACTATGCAATTATTACATCCACTCTTATCACCTTTCTTATAAAGGATCTAATAAAAGTTTTCCTAAAATAACTAAGCATTTCCTTTTTCTCAAAAATTATATCCATAACTATTAGTAATTTATCTCTCATTACGATCAACATACTTTAAGAACTCATTTACGACGCTATCGGCACATCAGGCCTTAATATTTTTCAATCCTTTTAATACTGTCTCTAACCTCTCCTCGCAAGGCAAATCGTCCTTCACTTCCAAAGCGTCGAAATTTAATTAAATTCTTTTCTATATAGTTTCCTACGAATTTATCACGGTTTTACGCATTCTCAAAGTGTTCTCTCTATCTATCTTCGATATTTTCTTTATCGCTGATTGAGGTCCTGTTCCCATCTTTAAATGAGACAAGCCCAAACCGGCTACTTCGTCTCAATTTCTTAACATACCAATACAATGCTACCTTTCAGATCCCTGGGAACTTTAAACGTAGCCCCAATTTCACCTATCCCTAATTCACATTTTATTGCCTTCTCTACTTCCCTTACATTCCTCTTATTTTCGTACGGTCTATCACTTAGGAACTTGTCCCTTCTCTCTTCTGTCAAGCTTAAATACGTTTCTCACTTTTATCCATAGCTGAGTTAGTTACTTTCCTCCGCAAGACATCTTCTGCTACTTGGGAAACACATTTCGTAGAATTATTTCCTCCATCCTTTACACTGTCAAATTTCAAACACTACAGTTTCATATTCAACTGTTCATAGATAGTTCCTGTCAAATTCTCATTCTGGAGCCTATCAACGTCGTAACTATCCGAAAGATAGTTAAGCCTCCTAAATTTCAGCTCCAAATTAACTCATAAGACTACTAGATGCTGATCTTGACTTTAACATCAATGACAGTGCTCCTCCTACATGCCCTATGGTAACGTATGAAACCAGCTAGTCTTCGATTTACTGTAACAGAATTAATTAGGATGGTCGTCTTACCACGACCTGAGTATCATGTTAACTAATGAGGCATTTTCCGACTTAAGTCGTATTGGTTATATCTAGATTACCGTGTCTACACAACTGTAGCAGTCTTCTGCTCTTGCTGTTTTCCTTCGCTACACCAAATTTACCAAAGCTAGGATAATATATATATCCCTATTTGTAGCAACCTGGGGATTAAAATCCCCCTAATAGATATACTATATTTCTACCAGGGATCAGGTCTATTTGTTTCTGTAACCGTATTAAAAATTTGTCCTAGTCGCTACTATCTCGGTCAGTCAATTTTACGGGGGCATATATCACTATGACTGATACCTTTGGTATCAGTCATAGTGATTTTTGCCCTTTTTGGTAATAAAATATGCAACTTTTCATGTCACAATTTTAATATTATTTAAATTCTTGAAATTCTTACGGCCTCAAGAAAGGCAATGGATCCCAACAATGCAGATCAAAGGCTAATAACTTCTTCTCAAGTCTACTCAAAGCGCTTAAGCTGGCTTTGAGCCACACAGCAAGAACTCCCGGTTGAATGAATGGACCACTACCTGAATAAATGTTTTGTGCCTGTCTTGGTTACACTTCAACCCTTTGAATATTTATTTGTGTTTTAGCATTTTCAATCAATACATGAACCTTCAAATCAGATCAATTTAAACGCTCTAAAAATGCAAGGTCGTCCTATTTTAAGTATAAATGTTCTTTTGCGTCTTTGAGGTTCTTTGACAATATCTCCTACAAAGAAGTAAACTTTTATAAAGATATTACCTTTATTAAACAGTAACCTTCAAAGATTTAGGACATCAAGTCATATTTGTTCACGTGGAATGTTTTTGATCTATTTCTTTCCTTCCACCCAACCCTCCACCTCAAAAATCATCTCCCCTCTACCTCTTAAAGGTCAAAATAGGGCACCTTGCAAACAGTAAATTACTTGATTCAGCAAAACTTCAAGGAACGTCAAACCATCAACAAAATTATTCTTTAAAGCTTAATTTTCCATGTAAAATAGGTTTTCCTACAGGTTTTTCTAACCGGCCCTTATGAAGAATGTTTTCTTTAGAGCATATTAATGCTCAACACATTAGCATACGATATAAAAGATTGTCACCTCAAAATTGTCCGAGTCAATGAGACAGTAATGACGGTAGGCGGCAGCCGATTCTTCCCAAGACTCAAGTTCCAGAGTGATATATGCAAGTCTTAGCCACACTGGCGCTTGTAAACTGTTAACTTCTAGCGATAACTTGAAATGAACTATGGCTTCTTCAAACTAAAACAAAAACAAAAAAAACAATTAAGATTAAATTTTGATACTGCAGCAATTGATAGCTAAATGACATGTCATTTACATCACAAAAGAATTAGGAATTGTACAATGGGCAAGCACAACTGACGAATTTCTGTACAATATGTGAATATAATAAAAAAAACTATACATGCAAAAAACGCATAATTTATATGTGAAAAAATATACTTACACCTGCACACAGAGGGATTTATCTCTTCTCTTGGAATTGGTCCGAACTTCTCTTCTTCTCGATCACAGCAATTACAAAGTATCACTCAACGCCCCTGCTACTGTATACAAGTACTAAACAGTTGCATGGGGCGTCCCGGCTTAGAAAAGTGGGTTCAAATTTCGTGTCAGCCCTAGTTTTACTATGAAGGAGTGAATCAAAACATTTTTGGTATTTTACAACAGAAAATGTTTTTTCTGCTTTTTCTTTTTCCAAACGCTTTTTCTTTCTCAAATATACAAATCACTTTTTCAAGTACGTTAAAAGTAAGCTTTTTAAAAACATGATCTTTCAATTCTTAAAATAAGGGACTACATTAAAGACGTCGCAACACTCTGTCTTTGGGGAGGGGGGGGGGAGGGGAAACAAATTCAATGAGATGCGAAGAATACACAAATTACCAAGAAAAAGATTGGGAAACTCAAAGAAATCTGGTTGTTTCGTCGGGCAGGATGGTTCCAAAGCCCTTACCCTGCTAGGTGCCTCAACTTTAGATCAGACGAATGACAGCCTGAATTTTATGTTGTTAAAATTGTATCATACTTTTATTTTTGTTTTGTTTCATCTAGTTGAAAATATAAAAAGGGTATATGTTCTTTTTTATTACACCGATGTTTTTGAACGCACAGAAAAATATCTATATATCTAAAAGAAAAATGATTAGGGACAATCACGTGAGTTTCCAAGGAGTGAGGTATAAAGAAGTTCCCAAGTTTAAGGCCTAAATATTCAGATTTTTAAATGTTTTCCAAGCTGGGTGCCATCGTGACCCTACTATCCCTAAGTGCATGTGCAAAAACGATTAATCCTATTAATGCTTCGCAATAAATAAAGCTTACCTTTTTTTGGGAGTACAAAAGCATTCCCCAGTTCCTTTGGGCTCGAGAACTCTTTCGACCCGATAATTCCCAGGCCTTTTCAAAACAGGACTCATCGTCTGTGCACTCTCCTAGAAGACACCATAGGTGTGGAGTTTCGCCTTTGGCAATCTGCTGTCGAACCACTTCTTCACCCTGAAAAAGATAGGACTTGTTAGATAAAGATTAACAAGTCCCTTCTTAATACAGATGAACATAATTTTAAAAACTAAATTGAACAGTCAAATATTAAAGTGGATAAAGTAGAAAAAAAAGGAACTTTAAGGATATAACCTCTCAAGTGTAACGCCCAGGACATACGTTGTTTGATAAAAAAAAAAAAAAATATCACTCTTTCAGTGTTTTTTTTTTCAACTTTCGAAAAAAAGCGAAAAAATTTAAAAATGCATGCGAAACATGCATTTAATGGTTTTCCAGTTTGGTGACAACAAACAAACAGGTTAGCAATACAGCATATACGTCCATAATCCAAACAGATTGAGTTCATGTTTTGCAGTCACATGTCTCCCAATGTTGAAATCAGAGTTATCCAATCATCTGCACGATTGAAATGACCTAATGAAGGTCTTCAATAAGTTGTAGAGTTAAAGGAGCTAAGGGCGAGTATTTTAAAAGATACAAGGTTTAAAGGTAAATCTTTGACAAACTCAAGCTGAAACACAAAACCCTAAAACACAATCCAAACACCCAAAACACTGCTGCGTGTATACAAAACACCGCTTGTACAAAACCCAAAAACACTGCTTGGTTTGAGCTCTTAAAGCTAACTTTTAAGACACTGAAAAAGGTAGGTTTCTAAGCGGTGTCAAATTTTTTTATTAAAAAAAATCAAATTTTTTTATTACATTTTGGATCGGGTAAAAGCTGCAGAATACTCAGTGAGAGAACTGTGATTTTACAAAGAAGTAGACTTCAGCGATACGTCTTTTCAAGGGACATTGCTATAACGTTTAGAATCAAGGAAAAAACAGTTAGAATAGTCTGACTATTCTATACAGTTAGAATACTGACTATTCTATAATGGTTAGAATAGTCTGAGTCTCATACCTCTCATATGAGAGGTATGCGAACTACCTGGTTAATGCTGAATACTCAGCAGAGAAACTCAGCCGAAGCTCTGAAGAAGAAACTCAGCAGAGTCTGGTTCACTACTGTTACAGGGTGAAATCAGATATGTTAGAGTATTTTAGCAATTACGGACATATCTTTGGCACCTCACAGTCGAACTTAAATTTTATATATCGTATATGGTATTGACAATGAGATTCACCTGATCCATTGATGGCGCAGAGGCATCAAATCAAGGTTTCAGTTGCAGTTCTTTTTTGTTTTGTTTTTTTTTGTTTGTTTTTTTACCGGGACAAACAGCAAGCCTGTCGTCCAGCGTTGCTGCAGCGGGGAACGATCGCTGGGTGCTGTATTGCCAAGCAGATCATCAATCGACTGTCCGCTGGGTAAAAGGTATTCAGATAATTTTGTTTTGCCCACATTAAAAAAAAAATGCAAAAAAATAGATAGAGCAAGGAAAAAGAAAAGGAAGAAAAAGAAATACAAGAAAGAAAATTCTAGACTATACAAAATTAACCCAAACAGCATTCGCGAATTATACTAAGTGTCAGAAAATGAAATAAACGATTTAATTTCATATTAAATACATAGCTTTCTACCTGATTCACGAAACGTGAAGGATCAGGAACAGTATATTTTTCCAAAAGGATTATTGCAAACAACGGGATACTTATCAAAATTTCAAATAACAACAAAACCTCGAACGAACGTTCAACTGCTCAGTTTTAAACAGCAAATCCCAAAGTAGGAAATTATATCACGAGTCGGGCAGAGTAGGAAACAATACAACCGAACTTGAAAAATGAACAGGATCCTTTTAAAGTACTGTTTACTCTCAACTGGTAAATGTAAACATTGGCAAAATTCGAAATTACGTCATTTTTTTTATTTGTGGCCTCCCCCCCCCCAATTCCGTGGTTTCTAAATGTTATAAGTGGCCAAAACGATTTTTTGACTAAAAGTACCTTTCTTCGCTCAACCAACTGCGCAACTTAAGGTTTCAAGTTTTTCTCCAGTACAATAGTTAAAAATGATAGGAAAAGCCATGGAAATAATTTGATAGTATTTTATTTTACTATTTACCTTGCTGATAAAGTTTTGTGTGACATTAGTCGTTAAGCTAGGATTCACATCCAATCGTCTATTTTTCCAAACTGAGACACAATACTAACCCTAATATTATTCTGTTATCTAGTCCATATGTGAGCAGAAATACTCTTCCGCATACGATTTAATATACCCCCTCCCCTGTACATGACTAGAAGTTACCCTGCAGAAAGTCCCAGTGCAGATGGGGAGAAAGTCTCACCCAATACCTCTCCATGTTCAGTATTGATCTCCACGAAGCAGCTTCACCGCTTGCATGGTGGAGGGACGTCTTTATGTTGGAGCAACATAAAGAACAATATTTGAAAGGTAAGGTTAGGTCCCTTGAATTCAGCATACTTAAAATAGGATCGATATGACATAAACACTTAACCTCATATTAATTTGTTGAATTCATCGTTATTTCATTTTGAAACGCTTAAAACTTTCTGTTTTTCTGAAATTGTTATGGCTTGCAAAAATAGTTTTAAAATTCAGCTTTTGATATTATAATTGTTCCCTCCATTGTCTCTATTTCCCATTGGATGCCTAGAAAACCTTCATTGTGCAATCATATGATTACTAATGAGAGTCAAACAACCCGAAACAAATTTCTCACTTTTGACTTAACCCCTTTTGAATTGTTACACCGGCATTAATCAATGTCATTTATTAGGCAGACGGTAACCGCAACAAAATGGACCTTTGACACTAAATTCCATGCTAAGTCAAATTTCCATGCATTCCAACAAACAAATCAATAATAGCAACAAAACAGAGAATCGATGGGTGAATAAAGTCTGTTGGTATTTAAAAGAAGGGAGGTGAAAATGAAAGGAGTGTTCAACAATCAAACAAATCAATAATAGCAAATAAATCAATAATAATATCCAACTAACAAATCAATATTCCAACAAACAAATCAATAATAGCAACAAATCAGAGAATCGATGGGTGAATAAAGTCTGTTTATATTCAAAGTAAAAGAAGGGAGGTGAAAATGAAAGGTGGTGAAAATAAAATAAGTGTGGATTATTTGGTTTTGAACTGTTCATTTCGGGGCGTAGGCAGGGAAAATGGGGTTCGGGTCCATGCCCCCCTCCGTAAAAAAACGTTGCGAGGTTTTTGGACTGGTTCTATAATTTTTTATTTTCTATATAGTTCACTTACTTTTGAAGGTTCTTTTTTCGAAGTTGTGCACCCCCACCCCCCCCCCCAAAAAAAAAAAAAAATCCAACAAATGTTCCTGAGTCCTGCCTAAAAAGTAGCTGTTCTCAAACGAATGGCTGGAACCTGTCCCCAGTTTCGTTTTTTTATCAGGGTGATTTTCTTCTAGGAAAAAACATGGAAAAGTGTAGATTTTGGTTTTCTTTTTTCTATCTGTAGCAGGATATTTTCTAAAAATTCTAAGAGGAATTATTCAGTGCAGCTTCAGAAAATAAATTCGTCGCCAATGTCTTGTTTGGGAGAAATGTTGAAATTGAGGAAGCACTTTTATTGTATTGGATTCAATTTCAATAAACCCTATGGTTTTCTTTTTCACAGAATGTAAGTCGGCCCAAAAAACTCTACCACGTGGATAAGACTATATTAGCAATTAAAATGAAAAATATTTAACGTACCTTGTGTCTTAACTCAAGGCCTTTATAACAGCTCACAACATCTTCCCACATTTCAAGCCTTTGATATATCTCAAGGGCACTATTGAGACACCCTAACTCAGCTAAAAGATTTGCTAGCTGTCTTTCCAATTCCCATCTTGGTGGTACTGGAGTGCAAAAAAAGAGAGGAGTCTTATCAACTTCGTCAGAGGCAGATACGCATTTCACAAGCTCTTCAAGCTGCATCATTGATCTTTCAACAGTCCTAGTCTTATGGCTTTCTACATTAGATCTAAGCATAAGAGCACACAACTGAATACAAAAATTTTGAGGTTGCTCCAAGACAACATCCAGAACAGTTAGCAGTTCTTCGTGCAAAATATCATCCTTGAAATGGAGATGCTCTAGTTTGGCATAAAGCCCAAGCAAAACAGCTTGATCTAAAGGATTTAGTCTGGGTAATTCACCATGTTTCTCATCCAGCAGTTTCTTCTTTTCCATACGCGTATCGTCGTTCAGCATCACATTAACAGGTAGCTTACAATGGCTTACATATTCTGATTTAGTGGCACTTTTGTGATGTTTCAATTCAGATACACACATTGTCAGTTGAGTAACGTCTGACTGCTGAAAGTACGTTCTTTTGCCAAGTCGACCAGTAAAACTCGACAATAATCCGCACTCAGCTTCAGCTCTTTCAAAGCAAGCCTTTCCTTTAACGTATTCAAAGTATATCTTATGTATGTAACCAATTAGTAGTAAGACCTCTACTCTCTCATTTTGTTCCAAGCTTTCAATATTCTTCATCAAGAAGTCTATATTCGTGACTGCTAGATTATGAAGAATAACAGACTTCTCGTCTAGCATCTGTTGATGAACACGAACATATTGCAGAGTCAGGACTGCCTTCTCCTATAACACAAAACCAAACTTAAAATGTTTCATGGTTACTCTAATTATCTAAGCAAATATCAGTTTCCAAAAACCAAATCTCAAAGCACAAAACATGTTTAAGCAGCTGAAGTTCAAAGCTACATGGTCATATGCAAAATTTAATTAACAAAAGGAAATATTTTCAAAATTCAGTAGCTAAAGAAAGATTATCTGGAGAGAAAAGCACTACCCCTAGCATCAAATCTTGAAACAAAATACCAAAGCTTGTCCCCATATAAACTAGCAGCTCAAATATCTTTGCACGATCTTGTCTACGGCAAGTACAGTAAAGAATGGCTTAAAATTTGACTAGAATCCACGAAGAGCGTCATTGAGTTTGGCAGCATGAACCAAAATCCTGCAGACTCATCAATTGCTAAAGATCGACCCACATAGCTTGTGAGACCAATCGCCGCAGCAATCGATCCTTCTAGGCAAATCCTATAAACCCATGGTATTATACTTGACCCTTTCCCGAAACTACTAGCAAATACAGTGGAAGTTACTATACCATCATGAAGAAATTCCTGGATGGAATTCCATGCTAGTTTTTTTTTTTTTTTTTTTTTTTTTTTTTTTTTTTTTTTTTTTTTTTTTTTTTTTAATCAAACAAAGAAGAAAAATGATATATTTCTCGGACAACCTCAGCCCCCAAAAATCGTAGACCATAAAATATTTAGATAAAGTCCTTGAGCTGCAGGAGACAAATGGCAAAAAAAGCTGAAATAATTGATTATCTGCTAGACACTGCCTTTCAAATTGTCACGAGAGGAAGCTTCAACCAATGTTCAACACAGAAGAAGCAAAAGTTACAACCCTAAGCCTGGAAAGAAGAAATAACAAATGGGCTCGTTCCTGATGGCATTTGATATACAAGATGAAGAACCAGAAGCACAAAAAGAAAAACTATTACCAAAGCCTTGCCAGACTCATTATTTGATCGATTATGAGTCAACGTAGTAAGTACACAAATAACTAGGTCAACAAACAGACGGACAACCCTGGTCCCCCACAAATTAAATCTAAGGTTTATTAAACGTTCGATTTTTTGTGGGTGAAGGAGAGGGGGAGAGGTTGGTTAAGAACTGTAGCCAAAAAGCCCAAAATGTTGAGGCATGTTTTCAATATATATTTTTGTTTATCCTCAGAGAAATTACCAACTATCCTGACACAAAAAAAAGACTAGGATCAAACACAAATAATCTTTACAAGAGATAATAATGAACATAAATTTATTAAAAGTAATAAAGTGCATATATAACCCAGTAAAATACGTACAACATTTTTATACTCAAATGAGCATACAAAGAGCATAATTTAAAACATATTTTGGAAAATGTTTTAAAAAATTTGGAGATTTAAGTTGTGCAAATCAGAGTTTCAAATCAGTTTATTTTTACTACCTGAAACTTAAATCCCTTTCCAGCAAAGTCCTTTAATACCCCCGTCTCGTTCCTATACAAATTTGACAGAGCTCAGCAATGAGCTGAGTACACTAATCATGTAATCAGTATATAGACTCCCGATATTTTACTCATCAAAATCCACGTAAATCAATATTTTTTTACTACCTTAACCATAGACCATCTTCTAGGATAGTCTTCAAATACCCCCTCCCCTTTCTCCTACTTCCTATAAAAGTTTGGCTAAGTGCAACAACGAGCATATTCATGAAATAGTATTTATAGACCCAATATTTTAGCTATAACCTACAAACCAAATTTTCAAATCATTTTATTTTTACTAACAGACTCTTAGACCACTTACCAGGAAGTCCTTTAATACCTCCCTCCCATTCTCTAAAGGTTTGGCTGAGTTCCCCAATGAGCATAGTCATTTAAGCAGCATACAGACTCTGAATGTTTTAGTTTTATAAATTGAAAGTTCCAGATCACTTTATTATTACTACCTGACCCCTAAACCACCTTCCATGAAGGTCCTCTAATGCCACTCCCCCTCCTCTTCTAAAAGTTTGGCTGATTTCATCCCTGGGTGTAGTCATGTAAACAGCATTTAGGCTACCACCATAAATTTACTGTGTTATGTAGGATTACATTATTAACATAAAGCTTTTTTTAAAAAAAAAAAAATTTGTAACCAAATAACAAAGAAGAGCAGGTTATTCTGTCATTTACACCTTTTCAGGGGGAGGATGAAAGCCAAGACCATCATCTGGGTACAGCTCAGGAGAAACATCTCATAACATTCATGTTCTAATTACAAGAGCACTGGTAGTGCTTGATCATCATGTTTTGTCAAAGCAGTTACACTAGAAGTTGTTTACCTAATGGTCTGTTTGCTTTATTTTTGTCTTCTGTATAGGTAGCTTTCTGTTTTATAATCTTTTCTTTCCTTACTTTTGTTTTCTGTTGAAAAATAATTTCAAATGGGCATTTGAAACATTGGTCATATACTTGCATTATTTCAAATGCTTTAATTTCTTGTCTTCCTTTTTTTAGGGAAGATATAGTGTTATCTAACTTATTATTTAATATTCATTCCGATATCCCCCCCTTCCCAGAAAATTTGTTAATACATGCATAAAAACGTCCCCCCCCCCCAGAAAAAAAAGACAACAACAAGCTGGCTGTGTGAATAAAAGACATCTATTTCTATGCAGTATGCACTTCGGGTGGGGGTAAGCTGATGCACCTAAAAGAACTTGCATTTTATTAAAAGTTGTCTTGATCACAAAATGTCGGAATAGCCACGAGCTGAAGTGACTTATACAATTAGTTTATTATCTAATGAACAATCTAGCTATTCTCAATAGCCTATTTTTTATAAATAGTAAATAAAATCTAACAAGCTTAAAATTTTAAGTTTTCTTTATAAACTGTAGAATAAAACAAATACTCTAAAAATTTAACAAAACTACAGAGTAGAGATACATGTATAGGACTTGTAGTATTGTAATGTATCTTCTACTGCAAATTAAATAAAAAACATTTTTTTTTTAACTGAAAGTAAGGAGCGACATTAAAACTTAAAACGAACAAAACTTACTCCGTATGTGAAAGGGGCTGTCCCCTCCTTAACACCTTGCTCTTTACGCTAAAGTTTTTTTATTGTTTTAAAAAATAAAGTTGTGAGACAGAGTCAAACTTTAGCGTAAAGAGCGAGGCGTTGAGGAGGGGACAGCCCTTTTCATATATGGAATAATTTCTATTCGTTTTAAGTTTTAATGTCGCTCCTTACTTTCAGTTAGAAAAAACTTTTCTTTTTTATTTAATTTCTGAACGTTTTTGAAATAAGACAGCTTTGATTTTGGCTCACCGTACATAAATAATTAAAACTAAATTTGCATATTAGTTTTACCTTTTTTTTTGGCTAAATGGCTTTCTCGGAATTTTGCTCTGACGTAACTTACGATTTAACTTACGTAACGAAATTCTATATCAGTATATTTATATTACGTATATTAGGGGGTTGACCCCTATTCCATGCCTCGCTCTTTACGCTAAAAATTAAATTTTTTTCCAATTCTTTAAGAATGACCCCTTAATCATAAAGGTGGTTATTACGCTAATCATAAAGGTGGTTATTACGCTCTTTACGCTAAAGTTTAGCGTAAAGAGCGGGGTAATGACCAGGGGGCGAACCCAATCATATACATAATAATTTCTGTTCGTTTTAAGTTTTGATCTTGCTCCTTACTTTCAGTTGAAAAAATTGTTTCGTTTTTTTGTATTTAATTTCTGATCGGTTTTTTAAATAATGCTGAAAAATCCGGTGCCCCCTTTATAACAATGTCCCTTCCCTCATGAGAACTTCTTCCATGGAAAGATCCTCCCACGCAACCTCCGATCCACCCCCCCCCCCAACTACTAGAAAAAATACCCCCTAAAAACTTCTGTATACTTCCCAATAACCAATACTATATGTAAACATAGGGCAAAGTTCATAACTTGCAAACCTTCACCTGGGGACTATGAGGGATTACGTCATCCTCAAAGACATAGTTATTGTATTTTTTTGACCATGCTGAACAAAATGGCTATCCCGAAATTTTCATTGGGTGACTTTGGGAAAAAAAGAGCATGGGAGGGGGCTTAGTTGCCCTCCATTTTTTGTCACCTAAAAAGGGCACTAGAACTTTTAATTTCCGTTCAAATGAGCCCTCCCACGATATTATAGGACCACTTTGTCAATATGATCACCCCTGAAAAAAAATAAATAAATAAAATAAACACGCATCCGCGATCTTTCTTCTGGCAAAAAATACAAAATTATAGTAGGGTTCTCTGATACGCTTAACCTGATAGTGTGATTTTCATTAAAGTTCTATAGCTTTTAGGGGTATTTCCCCCTTTTTCCAAAAATAAGACAAATTTTCTCAGGCGCGTAACTTTTGATAGGTAAGACTAAACTAAATGAAACTTATGTATTTAAAATCAGCATAAAAATCTGATTCTTTTGATGTATCTATTGGTATAAAAATTCCGTTTTTAAGAGTTTCAGTTACTATTGAGCCGGGTTGCTCCTTACTTACAGTTCGTTACCACGAACTGTTTGATTGTGTTGTAAAAAAGAAATAATAGAGAGGCTTTAGTTATCAGCCAAACCAAATAATCAAACCGACCCATGACCTACTTACAATACAGTTTTGGAGATTGCACGAATTTTCTGCAAGAACTTCATACACGATTTTTAAAGTTTTCAAATCTGCAGCTGACGGATACAACCTCTCACCATCCAGAGTCAACAAGGTTACTACTGATGGCTCAACAATTCCATCCTTAGATGGCCCAAAATAGTTTTTCCTTACAAATGAAAGCAGCAGTGAACGAACTTGCCGAATTACTTCTTCTTCTCTGAAAAAAAAAATAGTTTTCTTCAAAATAAATACAGGCCTAATTTGAGGAAAAATTTCTAGTGCATCATTCAAGGTAGATAAAGCAATTAAATACAAAACTCACAAAAAGTTCCCTTTAAAAAGAATAGTTTAGTTAATATATATATATATATATATATATATATATATATATATATATATATATATATATATATATATATATATATATATATATATATATATATATATATATATATATATGGTATATTCCAATACCACAGCCTCATAGACCATGGTTTACATGTAGAAGAACAAAACGTAATCAAAACAGATACAAAAATATACACTCCATACTATTTTACACTTATTTTTTAAAATTTTCTTCTTTACTATCCTTCCAATCCCCCCCCCCCCCTTATTCAAAAAGTTAACTCTGTGGTGCATTACCAAATGACGTATTTCCACATATTTCGAATAACAATTTGACAACTATTCTTCAACTGTTTCACCATCTAATCTTAACTCAAATCCTTCACCTCCTTACAATTACGCATAAACTGTTTTAAATCATTATTATTGTCATCCATTAGACAAAGATATAGGCTGCTCTGTTGCCTAAGCCTCCCCAAATACTTCCATATTTCTCAAAGTGCAGTAAAATTACTCCTTAACCATCTTATTATATCCTTACCCTGGAGCCCAGTGTTAAGGTAACATTCCTCTTCCCATGTCTGATTGACCAGAACATAAACACCAAGGAAGGCTGCCATGGTCTGGCCTATCTGCCATAGTTGTGTCTCTTGCTCCTGCAGCACTAGCTGTATATTCCTAACCACCAAGCCTACTTCTCCAGTGCCTATCTTTGATTCTAAACTCTTGGCATGCCAAAACTATTCGATATTTTACATATTTATTTTGGCCAAACATTTTTGTCATTTATGATTTCTCTACATGCTATCATAACCAATCTATGCCCAGAAATAATTGAATCCTCTCGAAAAACTTAACCATTTTCACCAGTCCTTAATTCCTTAGAGAATCTATGCCTAAGTTTGGCCGTGAGTCTGGGAAGATTTTTGTTAAACAAATTTTCAAGTAGTATCTGAATTTCAGATGCCAGGTGACGCAGAAAACGCCTGGTCCTGCTGCAAGACCAAGAGAATCTAAGCCTAATCTCCTTGTATTATCAGACTTGAAAACCTACAGTTTAGGCTTAATAACCTCTTAAATCAGTCTTAGCCCATGTCTTTTCTCACTCTTTTGCAGTTTTAAACTAGTGAGAACAGACAAAATTAACTTTCCATAAGAGATCTTCTCCATCTCAATATCCCTTAGACCTAGCTCTTTAATAATACTTTTGAGAAACTTCAATTAATCTAGGGTATTCCCTTTAATTAGCATTTTCTCTATATTCCTTTTCTATTATCCCTCTAACCTCATCACTAAATAATCAAATTCTTCTATTATTTTTATTTATTTTCTTTTATACCTAAATCTTAATTTCACTATTTGCCCAAATATTACAACTACTGACTACAATATTACAACTAAATACTACAACTACTGACTTCCCCATATTCAAAATAATCTGTATCTAGGTGTTTTTGAAGGTTTTCTGTACTGGTGGCTAGAGTGTTATGTCATCTGCAAATAGTAATAGAATAAGATTTATTGTTAGCAGCTTGATATTTGTTGTCCTTTCTTCCTTAAATTTCCACTATGAAAGTGCACCCTTGTTTCACGGCTAGTCTGCTTTGTAATACCCTTAATACACATATATCAGCCCTCACAACTACCCTCACAGCCACACATATCTTAACTATAATCATTGCAAAGCCCTAGGCAGGCCTATATCTAAAAAAAATTGAATTCCTGTTACTCTATCAGTAATTCCCTATTAAACCCTTTTATTTTCATTGTACATCCGCGCTGCCTAAGGAAAGAACGATGTGGGCACAATGTGTTGTTTTTTGGTTTTTTATCCATACCCGGGCACTTCGTATCGAAGGAGTTGTCGTAGAAACTTCGAAAAGGGCTCATTCGATTGGAAATGGGAGTGGCTAGTGCCCTTTTTAATAGTCGAAAGTGATTGGAGGGCAACAAGCCCCCCCCCCCCACGCCCATCATTCCCCAAACACATCCAATCAAAATTTTGAGATAACCATTTTGTTCAGTGTAGTTGATTTCCAGATAGAAAATGTGTTTTTGAGGAGGACAATCCCCCACAACCCTCAGGGCAAGGGTTTTAAGTTATGCCCTGTGGGGCATACAAGGTTTTTATAGAAGACGTTGTCGTAGAAACTTCAAAACAGGCTCATTCGATTGGAAATTCAAAGGGCTAGTACCCATTTTCACAGTCGAAAGTGATTGGAGGGCAACTAGCCCCCCCCCCCCCACGCCCATCATTCCCCCAAACACATCCAATCAAAATTTTGAGATAGCCATTTTTTTCAGCGTAGTTGATTTCCAGATAGAAAATAGGATTTTGAGGAGGACACTCCCCCACAACCCTCAGGGCAAGGGTTTTAAGTTATGCCCTGGGGGCATATAAGGTTTTTATAGAAGGCGTTGTCGTAGAAACTTCAAAACAGGCTCATTCGATTAGAAATTCAAAGGGCTAGTACCCTTTGTAATAGTCGAAAGTGATTGGAGGGAACTAGCCCCCCCCCACGCCCATCATTCCCCCAAACACATCCAATCAAAATTTTGAGATAGCCATTTTGTTCAGCGCAGTTGATTTCCAGATAGAAAATATGTTTTTGAGGAGGATACTCCCCCACAACCCTCAGGGCAAGGGCTTTAAGTTATGCCCTGGGGGGCATATAAGGTTTTTATAGAAGGCGTTGTCCTAGAAACTTCAAAACAGGCTCATTCAATTGGAAATTCAAAGGGCTAGTACCCTTTTTAATAGTCGAAAATGATTGGAGGGCAACTAGCCCGCCCCCCCCCCACACCCTTCATTCCCCCAAACACATCCAATCAAAATTTTGAAATAGCCATTTTGTTCAGCAAAACTGATTTCCAGATAGAAAATATGTTTTTGAGGAGGACACTCCCCCACATCCCTCAGGGCAAGGGTTTTAAGTTATGCCCTGGGGGTATATAAGGTTTTTAAAGAAGGCGTTGTCGAAGAAACTTCAATAAAAGCTCATTCGACTCGAAATTCAAAGGGCTAGTGACCTTTTTAATAGTCAAAAGTGATTGGAGGGCAACTAGCCCCCCCCCCACACCCATCATTCCCCCAAACACATCCAATAAAAATTTTGAGATAGCCATTTTGTTCAGGGTAGTTGATTTTCAGATAGAAAACGTATTTTTGAAAAGGACACTCCCCCACAACCCTCAGGGCAAGGATTATAAGTTATGCCCTGGGGGCATATAAGGTTTTTATTGAAATCTTTGTCGTAGAAACTTGAAAAAGGGCTCATTCGATTTGAAATTCAAAGGGATAGTACCCTTTTTAATAGTCAAAAGTGATTTGAGGGCAACAAACCCCCCTCTCACGCCCACCTTTTCCCCAAACACATCCAATCAAAATTTTTAGATAGCCATTTTATCCAACGTAGTTGAAAGTTTTGGAAAGCAGGTCTTTAAGGATGACAACCCCTACCCCCACAGCCCTCAGGGCAAGAGTTATAAGTTATGCCCTGGGGCATATAAAGTTTTTATTTAAAGCGTTGTTGTAGAAACTTCAAAAGGGCTCATTCAATTGGAACTTGAAAGGGCTAGTGCCTTTTTTAAAAGTTAAAAGTGATTGGATAGGGACTAACGCTACTTTCACGCCCACCATTTTCCCAAACACATCCAATCAAAATTTTGAGATGTCCATTCTGTTCAACGTAGTTGAAAATTTTGGAAATTAGGTCTTTTAGGATGATAACCCCCTCAGAGCCCTCAATACAAGGGCTGTAAGTTATGCCCTGGGGTCATATAAGGTTTATATAGAACGTTATCTTATAAATCATAGGCAGCAAGATCGCGCTGCCTAAGTAAAGAACGGGAACACTTGAGAACGAGACAAGAAACGGGGACTAAGTAAAGAGGAGGACACTCCTCCAAAACCCTCAGGGCAAGGGTTTTAAGTTATGCCCTGGGGGCATATAAGAACGATGTTGGCACAATGTATTATTTATTAATTATTTCCTTTAGAGCAGGGCACTTCGTATCGAAGAAGTTGTCGTAGAAACTTCGAAAAGCATTCATTCAATTGGAAATTGGAGTGGCTTGTGCCTTTTTTAATAGTCGAAAGTGATTGGAAGGCGACTAACACCCCTCTCACGCCCACCATTTCCCCAAACACATCCAATCAAAATTTTGAGATAGCCATTGTTGTTTAATGTAGTTGAAAGTTCTGGAAATTCGGTCTTAGAGGATGACAACCACCCTAACAGACCTTAGGGTAAGGGTTGTAATTTATGCCTTGGGTGCATATAAGGTGTTTATAGAAAGCGTTGTCGTTTCCAAAAGGGCTCATTCGATTGGAAATCGAAAGGCTTAGTGCCCTTTTTAATAGTCGAAAGTGATTGGAAGGTTTGACGTTTTTATAGTAAAGATCGAAATGGGTATAATGTATTATTTTTTGTTGTTGTTTAGACCAGAGCACTTCGTATCGAAGGAGCTGTCGTGGGAACTTCAAAAAGGGCTCATTTGATTCAAAATAGAAAGGGCTGATGCCCTTAATAATAGTCGAAAGTGATTGGAGGGCAACTAATCCCCCTTCCGCTCCCACCCTCCCACGCCAACCCTCCCATTTCTGCTCTTAAAATTTAACCAAATCAAAATAGCGTAAGTGTATCCAAGCTATCAAAGAAAGTAAACAGATTTTTTTGCGAATGGTATCAAGTTTTCCATTTCAGGTCAACTAGAGGAGGTATGAAACTAAATTAAACAGTACTATTTGTGTCTAGATTTTTAAAAGGGTGTATGTTGTTGAAAATTACTGAAAATTTTCCTCCAGCATACAAATAGCAGGCCAAACTATAAAGTCTTAAAAAACGAAAAGATGTAAAGTATTATTTTCTTTTTCCCTGAAAAGACAATGTCAATATAAAACGAACAGAAATTAATTTAAAAAACTTTTTCCACATAATAAGTTTTTCAAAGAAAAGTAAAGAACTCCATTAAACCAAAAATGAGCAAAAATAAAATCAAATAATCTACCAAGCGTGAAACTACCACAAATCAGCACCGATAAAGAAATGAAACCCAAAAGAAACAGAAATTACAATAAACAACCGAGTCAAACTCAAAACGAGCAGAAATTAACATGAATAGGGCTCAAAACCCGTATGCCTTCCCAAGGCCAGAACATAATTTGCACTTTATTGAAAAAAAATACAAATGAATGTGCATTGTCAGTTTAATATACATATACTGATATTTAGTAATCAAAATGTTAATATTATTTGATTTATTAAAGTTATAAAAGTAAAACCATTTATATTATTCAGTAAAGTGCAAATCATGTTCTGGCCTTGGGAAGGCATTGGGGTTTTGAGCCCTACTCATGTTAATTTCTGCTTGTTTTGAGTTTGACTCGGTTAATTATTGTAATTTCTGTTCCTTTTGGGTTTCATTTCTTTGTCGGTGCTGATTTGTGGTAGTTTCACGCTTGGTAGATTATTTGATTTTATTTTTGCTCATTTTGTGTTTAATAGAGTTCTTTACTTTTCTTTGAAAAACCTATTTTGTGGAAAAAGTTTTTTTTTAATTAATATAAAAAAAAACATCTATCACGATGCCTTGAATTTTAATATTTTGATTACTAAATATCAGTACATGCATAATAAACTGACAATGCACATTCATTTGTATTTTTTCAGCAAAGTGCAAATTTTGTTCTGGTCTTGGGAAGACATAGGGGTTTTGCACCCAACTTATTTAATTTCTGCTCGTTTTGAGTTTGACTCGGTTATTTATTGTAATTTCTGTTCGTTTTGCGTTTCATTTATTTATCGATGCTGATTTGTGGTAGTTTCACGCTTGGTAGATTATTTGATTTTATTTTTGCTCATTTTTTGTTTAATGGAGTTCTTTGCTTTTCTTTGAAAAACTTATTATGCGGAAAAAGTTTTTTAAATTAATATACAAAAAAGAAAAGAAAATGGACAAACAATGCTACAGGGAAAAACAAAAACCCACTTCAGAGAATTCATACAAAACCAAATTTAATGAAATCTTATAAAACTCATTTTAAAGAAATCACATAGAATTCACTTAAAACTGTAACATTACTAAGAATTCGCTTAATTTCTCATTGACATTCAAAGCTTTGATTTTCTCCCCTTATTTTTTTGCTTTATTTCCATGCCTTATATATAAACATTCTAGATGGTTCTAGAAGATTAGAAACGTTCTAATTTCTAACAACGGTTCTAGTTATATAGAAATGTTCTAGATTAGTTCTATGGCTATCTGCCTTAGTTCTGCCCTAGGATGGATGGACAGATGATAAACTGTCTATCAACAAGTGAAAATGACGACAGTTTTATACAATCTTGAAAAAGGCTTATGCCAGCTTTGCCTCTCACTTTGTTCGAAAATTTTGCCTCTCATCAAATTTTGTTTGAAATAGTCCAAAGCTCAAATAACTATGTCTCTGGGGTTGACAAAACCCCCCATAGCCCCGGGGCTAGGGCTGTAATTTATGCAAGTTTCCCATTGTTAACACATTAGGTTTTTACAGAAAGGGTGGTCATATAAACTTTGGATGATGCTCAATTTATTGTGAATCAGAAGTTCCCTTTTTAAGAGTCAAAAGTAATTGGAGGGCGACCTCCTCCCCCTTCCATACCTAAACTCCAAATGGATCCAAGCAAAATTTTGAAATAGCCACTTTTTTCAAAATAGTCCATAGGCAATATAATTATGCCTCCATGGTTGATAACCCCCCAGCCCTCGAGGCAAGGGCTATAAGTTATGCAAGTTGCCCATTGTTAACATATAAGGTTTTTCTTATAGAAGGGTGATCGTATAAACTCTGGAAGGGGATCATTCGATTGGAAATCGAAAGTTCTAGCACCCTTTTTAAGAATCAAAGGTGATCAATAGGCAACTAGCCCCCCTCCCACACCCTTTTCCCCCAAATGCATCTGATCAAAATTTTAAGATAACCATTTCGTTCAAAATAATCCAAAGGTAAAAAAAACTATGCCTTCAAGGTTGAAAAAATCCTCCACATCCCCTGGGGCAAGGGCTGTAAGTTATGCAAGTTGCCCATTGTTAACATACAAGGTTTTTACGGAAGAGGTGGTCGTATAAACTTTGGAGGAGGTTCATTTGATTGGAAACCAAAAGTTACAGTCCCCTCTTTAAGAATCAAAAATGATCAGAGGGCAACTAACCTCCCCCACGTTTTTCCCCCAAATGCATCCAATCAAATTTTAAGACAGCCATTCTGTTCAAAATAGTTCAAAGGTCAAATAACTATGTCTCAGGGGTTCCCCCCCCCCCTAGTTCCTGGTGCAAGAGCTGTAATTTACGCAAGTAGCCCATTGTTAACACATAAGGTCCTTTGTCAAGAAAGAGGACATATTTGATCCTGAATCTCCAAAAAAGCTTTGATTATTATGGTGAAACTTTAAGCAAATGTTGAGAGGGATGCCAAACACAATCAAAACACACTTTGTCCTTGCTGGTTGTGAAAAGTGAATGTCAGCAATATTTAAGGAACAGCAAAGGGTATTAGGTTGAAACTCTCAAGGTATGTTGAGGGGATGTTGAAGAGAGATAGAAAGGCAACCAGTTTCCCCTCCTTGCCCTTTTTATGTGCCCCATGTCCTCAAAAATGGTCAAAATTTAGTAACTGTCATTTTGTTCAAACTAGTCAAAAAGTGCAATAGCTATGCCTCCAGGTATACCATACCCCCCCCCCCCCCCAGCCACAGGACAGGGATTGTAAATTATGCTATTTATAAATTGCTTACTTGCAGGATTTATCATTAGGAGAAGCGGAAAGTTTTTATTACTGGTGTATCCAAAAAGACTAAAGGTTTTAAGGTGAAACCTTAGAGGATCTTGAGAGGTATCTCAAACTAAATCAAAGGACACTATGTACATCCAGTTTATCAAAAAGCAGATCTGCAATGTTTAAGAACGGCTAAGGGTATTAAGTTGAAATTTTCAGGACATGCTGAGGGGAATTTTTTAAGGTTGTTGGAGGGCTGCGAGCCCCCTCCCATGCCCTATTTAGCTACCCACTCTCCAGAAATATTCGATCAAATTTTGAAATAACCATCTGATAGAAAATAGTCTAAAGGTCACATAATTATGCCCATGGGAATACCATGACCCTACACAGCTTTGGAGACGAATTCCAAGCACAATCAAAACACACTATGTAGGCTACATGCTTGTTTTTCAAAAGGATATATCAGCAACATCTAAGGAACGGCTAAGGGTATTAAATTGAAATTTACAGGATAGACTGAGGGGTAAATTGAAAAGCGATTTGGGGATTACAAGACCCCCTTGCCCTTTTTAGATGCCCCCTCTCCTCAACACTGAGCACAATTATGAAAAGAGATTTAGTTCAAAATAGGTAAAATGTCTATTAACTGTGCCTCTGAGGATGCAATGCCTCCCAAAGCCCCAAGGGGGAGCATTTGATTCAGATTTTTTTCGAAAAAGCTATGCGCATCAAGGCGAAACTTCAGGGAATGTTGAGGGGCATGTTTAAGTAAATCAAAAGATACTATGTACATCCAGCTTTTCAAAAGGCGCATTTGCAACATCTCGAGAATGGCTGAAGGTATTAACTTTAAACTTTCAGGGCATATTGAGGGGGATGTTGACAATTGCTAGGAGTGCAACAAGCTCCCTCTCATGCCCTCTTTAGCTGCAACATCACCAAAGACATCTGACCACAATTTTTTAAATAGCCTTATTGTTCAAAATAGTCCTTAAGTCAAATACCTATGCTTTCAGGGATGAAAAAACCCCCCACAGCCCCAGGGACAAGTTTTGTACATTGCATAGCTTGTCATTTGTTTATGCATAAGGGGGCAAGCTTATCCTGAGTCTCCCAAACGGCTAAGGGTATTGAGATAAAACCCTTAGAAAATGTTGAGGAGATGTCAAAAATCAAAATACACTATCATAAAATATGATGTGGCTTTTAATGATCTTTTCAAGTATATCTAACCTAACCTAAAAAGTTTTCAAAGGGTATGGTGAAACATCATTCATCTATTGGAGGAAGAAATGATAAACCATTCAATTCCGCATTCAAAACTCTTTTCAATTACAATAACCACTGCCATTACAACTTCAACTCAACCCCCTCCCCTAACAAGACCAAATATAACCATAGGCTACATACAAAAGTTTGCAGTTTCTTCTTCTTCTATTTAACAGCAGGCGGGCTTTTCAGTATAACTATTTAGCCCTTTTCCTTTTGCTTCACTCTGTGGGCTACAGAGCTACTGGCTTGATTGCCTCATATTTATTAGATATATTCAGATATCTTTCAGCAGATCTTTCGACTCTAGGAGTTCAAATATAAGATGATAGATGTCGATTTCTATGCTCTGTGTGCAGGTACAGTTGGCTAGGCTCTTGGCTGATAGTGGGATTTTGTGGTGTTTGAAGTATTTTAACAGTTTACAAAGCAAAGTATTTTGTTCAGACGTCAGCATATTACATTCAAATAGGCAATGGTCAATTGTTTCATTATTCATATTACAATGCCTGCAAAGAGGGGACAGGGGAATTGAACCACTTGAATTAGAAAGCTTATATGAGAATGCAAGGAAATTTAGTCCATTTGTTCCAGAACGAATTCTATGATAAATTTTAGAAAGATACTTATTGGGAAAGGGGGAAAGGATAGGATTAATCTTATTAAAATTAATATCTGATAGCCTCCATCGGTAAATATCTCTAATTGGGATTGGTCTCCCACTTGGCTGGTCAATATTTATAGCATTTTTTGCTATTTCATCAACCTGATGATTACCACTTATGCCAGAGTGGCTAGGAATGTACTGAAAGTAAGTTTTTATGCCACTTGAAGCAAGATTATCAATAATACTGAGACAATGATAAGTGTCAATGTCCAACTTATATTGAGGAGCTGAGGCCAGCAACTCAAGGCTTGATAAAGAGTCGGAATAGATGATAATATTATTCGAATTTTCAATCAAAGGTTGGTTTTGCTTAAGGTGTTCTAATGCCATGATTATGGCATTTAACTCAGCAGACATTATAGATAAATTATTAAATAATCTCTCTCCCATTGCAATTTTCAGGTGAGGAAGGAAAACACCACTTGCAACTTTCTCATCCATTTTTGACCCATCAACAAATATTTGGAAGTGATTTTTATAGGTAATTGTATTAAGTTCTGCAAATTTTTTCTGGACAAAAGCAATGGGGGTTAAATCTTTATTCCATTTTGAAAATTCAGTATTTATTATGGGAAATGACCAATTCCATGGAGGGGATTGGGGGAAAGTAGGTGCAATAGACTTTGCTGGTACAGGGAACTTCTTTTGAATATTGGCATACTCATCTGCAATACCTCTATACATGGCTGGATTTCTTAACCAATTATGTAATGTGTGTGAGCTATTTGATTCAATTTTTGTAAGATGTTTTATCAAGAGAAAGCTACGTCTCTCCCTTATTGTTGTTAATCCACTCTCCATAAGCAGAAACTTGGTGCTTGTGGGTTTCCTAAGACCAAATATGAGACGTATTATATCATTTCGTGTTGTTTCAATTTTTTGCATCTGGGTCTTTGCACATGCACCATAGACAATGAGCCCATAGTCAATATGGGGTCTTACATGTGATTTATAAAACTGGAGTAAGGTTTTCTCCTTACAACCCCAGGGTGTGGAAAGAAGTCTTTTTAGTATATTAGCTTTTCTATAACATTTTTTTATTGTGTTTGAAATGTGGAGGTGGAAATTAAGTTTTTGGTCAAACATGAGACCTAGGTAATTAATATTATTATCTTCTGGAATAGTTGTTTTATTTAGAGTTAGTTTTGCATTAACATGGTTTCGCTTCCGGTGAAATTGGATTATTTTAGACTTGGTGGGTGCAATGGGTAAATCTGAATGTTGAGAGAATTTTTCAAACTGGAAAAGTGACTTTTGCAGATTTGACTGTGCTATCTGAAAGGTGTTGCCAGATGACCATAGCACCAGATCATCAGCATATTGTAGATTCGTGTGGGGTAGGTTCATGTCCCAGAGATATAGGGCAAAAAGGAGGCAACTTGGGACAGCTCCCTGAGGTAGGCCTTTGGAAATTGTCTTTTGGGGTGAAGAGGCTGAACCAACACAAACAATGAAACTTCGCACTTCTATGAAGGATTTAATAAAGGATACTAGCTTAGGAGGTACTCCAAGGTTTGTAAGTTTATTTAAAAGGATTTGGTGGTTCACATTGTCATAAGCTCCTTCAAAATCTAGGAAAGCTGCCACTAGGATATTATTTTTTGAGAAAGATTCATTTATTGGATTTGTTAGCAAAATGAAAGCATCTGTTGAGGAGTGGTATTTCCTGAATCCAGTTTGAGTATGTGGGATCATGTTATTTTTCTCAACAAACCAGAGGAGTCTGTGATAAATCATTTTCTCCATTATTTTCCCCATCACAGGTGTAATCATTATGGGCCTATAAGACTCAGGGTTATCTTTTGGTTTATTTTTCTTTAGGATTGGTAGGAGGGACAAACATTTCCATATATTGGGGAACCTAGAAGATGCCCAAGCGTGATTATAACAATTTAGCAGTTCTTGTTTGTATGAAGGTGTGAGATTCTTTATCCATGTAGGGTGTATATTGTCATAGCTACTGCTAGTTTTGGACCTAATACGATGTATTGCATTATTCAATTCCTGGATTGAAAATGGATTAGTTATGTACTCGGATCCTGGGCGTGGTTGGTAACATGGGTTCATAGGAATTGTGGACAGTTTGCTTTGATTATTTGATGTTAGCTTATTAACAAAAAGAGTTGCAAATAGGTTAGCCTTTTCATTATCATTGTCATAATGGGTATTATTATGTATAAGCTCATACAGGAGTGGGTTGGGAGAAGACTTTTTCCCACATATGTGGCTTATGACTTTATGTATAATTGGCTCATTTGTTTCTCTGGATAGATTATTTGCAAAATTATTCCAGTATTTATATTTAGCATCTATTATAGTCCTTTTTAGATTAGATTCTGCTTGTAATTTTTTTAAATATGTAGTAGGTGTTGGTTTTTTTATGAATTCTGTCCTAGCTGCCTTTTTTATCCTCCATTTATTTAGGCACTCATTTGTCCACCATGCTTTAGGAATTTGTTTAGGGAATGTTTTCTTAGGTGTTGTCCTGGGGATAGCATGATTAGCTGTATTTCTTAGTAAAGATGTCAACGCTTCAGCATGTGTGTCAACTGTTGTGTTAGAAATGCATGAACTTTGGGTGAAACTTGTAATTTCATCATTTAGCTTATTTTGGAAAATAGACCAATTTGCTTTAGTGTTGATATATTTGGATGTATGAGATAAAGTTTCAGCAGGTTCATTTAGGGAGCAAACTATAACAAAGTGGTCTGTACATAGACTATCAATTTTATTTATGTAAATTTTGTTCAAAAAATTTAAAGACACAATTTGTAGGTCAATTGTGGAGAAATTGCCACTTTTGGGGTTGAAATAAGTATTCAGGTTTGGAGGGGTAGCAACAACTAATTCATTATTATTTGAAGTCATATGCTCAATAAATTTACCAGCTTTATTTGCTGGTTTATTCCCCCACAAAAGGCTGTGGGCATTGAAATCACCACAAATAATGATATTTTTTAACATATTAGAATTATTTATATAATTAAAGAAATCCTTGGCATCTGTAGTTTGGCCATTAGGGTTATAAAAGCTTATTATGTAGGTTTTTAAATTATTCAGCCAAACACTTATACCAATTACATCAACATCATTTTCAAAATCTGGAAAATTGATGCCACAAAATTTTATATTATTATTAACTAATAAAGCTACACCACCTCCTTTTCTCTCTGAAGATCTATCCTTTCTCAGGATAGTATATCCCAGAGACTTAATTTGTTGATTTTGGGTTAAATGAGTTTCCTGGAGGCAAGCAATATTAATTGAATTATTATTCATAAATGATATTAGTTCATTTAGCTTATTTTCTGTGAGTGATCTTACATTCCATTGGAGTATTGATAAATGTTGTGTTGTTGATTTATTCTTCATATGACTGTGTATCAATGTTCAGCTTTGTTAAGAGTAAAGCAAGATCTTTTTTTGCTTGAATGAGCATATCATCTGGGATATAGATTTTTGCCAATTCTGCAACAATTTTTGTTTTCTGTAGTTGATGTATGTTCATGGCCTGAACTGCATTACAGTTTAGAATGAATAAGCATACATTTGGGGATTGGATTTTTGGTAGTGCATCCTGTTTGTTGGTTAAGGGATTGATTCCTGGTAGTGTTTCTGGTTTGTTTCTTCTTGGGAGGGAGGGCCAGGCTGGCCTCATCTCACCGGACAAGGAGGCTTGTTGGCTTGGTGATTCCTTCTGATAGGGATTTGAGCTAGGGGGCTTAGAAGATGGTGTTTTATATGGGGTGCTTGATGCATTGGGGGCATTTGACTTGGGGGTTTTGGTTGGTTTCATTACAGGCTTTATTTGGTATTGTTGGGCAGCATTTGCTTCCATTGCTGCAAAGGGGTATGGGATGGCCTCCTCTGTTGATATTTGGAGTGTTAGAGCTCTTTTCTTGTATGCAGGGCATAATGATTTATTTGTAGATTCATGTGGGCCTTTGCAATTGATGCATGTAGGCTGAGTGTTGTTGCAGATTGTCAGCTCTTTAGGATGGAAAGATTTACAATTACTAAACTCTTGGAGAATTTCATTGCATTTGTTTGTTGTGTGTCCCAGTTTGAAACACTTCTGACACTGAATAGGCTTAGGTTTGTATTCCTT
Source organism: Artemia sinica (assembly GCA_027921565.1). NCBI lineage: Eukaryota > Metazoa > Arthropoda > Branchiopoda > Anostraca > Artemiidae > Artemia > Artemia sinica. Next base: position 68,777,859 of record CM051262.1, read on the forward strand.
TTGTGGTTTGATTTGCCCAAATAGGAATAATTTTTCTGGGATATCAATTTTATCCTTCAGTGTGAATAAGAAGGATCTACTAGTTTTTAGGCCATTAGAGTTGGGTTTTCCAAGTTGGGTAACATCCTCAACTGGGATTGTGTTTCCAGCCCTATCTGAAAGGCCTTCTTTTAACTCCTGAGTAGATATCTCTGGGGGAACATTATAAACTACTATTTTTGTTGGTGATTGTTTTGGGTTCCAATTAGATGCAATAATTGGGTTATTCAGAAGGGATTTAAGGTTAATTATTGTATCTGCTGATTTCTGATCTTCTACAGCTATTAGCAGATATCCATCACGGTTAATGTTAAGAGAGAACATTGATTTTAGCAATTTAAAAATTGCAACTCTTATTGCAATGATCATTTTTATTTCAAAGGGGGTAGTGGGAGTAATTTTAAGGTAAATTCCTAAGTTTTTGGAGGGAGGATCTTGGGCAGAGAGAGGGGAAATGCTTTTAATTGGGGAGATTTTTTTCCTTTTTTTAGAACTTCTAGAGAGGACCTCTTCAAACCCATTATCATCTATGGTTACATTAGCCCCTACACTTATCATTGTCCTATTCTCCGAATTGGAGCTATCATTAGAACTTTGAGATAGGGTGCTTGACCAGCCAGGATGGGTATCTTTTGCTATGACACTTTCACTGGAATTTGATTTGGGATCTGGGGGGACTTTTTTTTTTGGAGGACTTCTAATCATTGCCTATTGGAAAAAGCTTTAAACACAGAAATAAAACTAAAACAAGAAGGGAAAATAGATGATATCAAACCGTCTGCACTATACTATGGGGGAGGATAAACACCACAGTATAGCCCTGAGGATGTCTTGAGCAGAATTGGTTTGGTACAACTGCTGATTAGAATAGATAATAATCACAAGAAAATATATTTCGATTTTCTTAAAAGGTTGCTGCTGCTGTGCAGTTTTTATGGGTTTATGTTATATTTTTTGTCCTTCTTTCTTATCAACAATTGGCTCGTAATACCAAGCCAAATTTGTTTCTTAGGTATCCTTGATGCAAATTTATCTTTCAAGCACCATATTGATAAGTCACACATTTTCAAAATCGTCTATGTATGAACTTTGAAATGTTATATATTTCTTTGAATTTTAGTACAAAATAAGTTAGCCTATATTTATTTAAAGAGTCTACCGAGTCACATTCTCAGCAGGAGCCTCCCCCAGGCCACTCAGGCGCGTTGCCAGGTGACGGATAAGGGGACCTCCTACAGATATGCAGGGTATCTCCATTGATAAAAGGCGCAGAGCAAGGAGGGACCCAGTCCCTGGTGGTCCATAAATTAAAACCAGGGCAGCGTCATCTGGGGAAAATAAATACAGGTGGAGGAGGAAGAAGGACCCCCCCCCAATACAGACTGAGCCAAGCCCACCAGCGTGTGGACACGTTCCGCCAGGTGCAAACCTTCTCCCAGAAATGCATTAAATTGCGTGGTACTTCAGGATACCATCATAGGAGGATCCTCTTCATGAGGACAACTGTGAAATGGCAGAAGACATACATGAGGGTCTCAATGGTCCCTGCTAGAAAAAAAGAGGATTGGCTTGCTGTTGCTTCGAAAGTAAGCCAAAAAACTTTTCCTCTTTATATATTATGATTGGGCTATTAATGAGATCATGAACTAGGGCTACCGCGTCCGGGGGAACCGACGAACAGATTACCGCGCCCGGCGAGACCAACGAACAAGTTACCGCGTTGGGAGAAACCAATATACAAGTTACCGCATTTGGGGCAACCGATGCATTGACAGCCAATAGCGTTGGAAACCCATTTAGACAATATTTGAACAGTCAATCTCAAACGGACGATAGACCAGTTTTGTGTACAAGACTTATAACCAGAATTACAACATTAAACCTTTGGACACTTGCAAAACCATGGAAGAAAGACATGCTCCTCCGCGAAGCAAATTGATACAAGTGGGATATCATTGGTCTCTCAGAGACGCATCTACAAGGTAAAAACGAAGAAAAGATAGGAGAACGCAACCCTCCTGCTCTCTAGCAAACAAGATGGAATACCCAGGCAAGAAGTTGGCTTTTTACTGATGAAAACAGCAAGAAAATCTCTAGTGTCAGTTGTGTCTAACTTGGAAAGATTGATAATGATCCAACTCAAAAGCAAGTTCAGCAACCACTCTCTAGTGTAGGTTCACACTCCTGATTCGTCAAGTTCAGATGAGGAGTTTGAAGATTTCTACTCTCAGCTTCAGAGCCTTGTTGACACCATTACAAAGAAAGACTTCGCTATAGTCCTTGGGGACTTCATTACCATCTTGGGAAATGACAACAGTGGAAACGAAGATACCATGGGCAAATTTGGAAATGGTTAGATCAACAGCAGAGGAGAGCAACTCATTGAATTTTGCTGAGAAAACGACCTCTTTTGGACAAACACACTGTCCAAACACCAGCTAAAGAGGAAAGTCACTTGGTGGTCCCCTGATGGAAGGACTGCCAACATGATTGATTACATACTGGTATCTAACCGGTGGAAATCTTCATTCATAGACACAATGAATCTTTCCAGTGGAGATTTTTACAGTCATCAAAGCCTCCTAATGTCCTCAATTCATCTAAGGTTAAAGGCCATTGACAAATCAAAGCAAAACGTCCCAGGATTAAGTGTGCGAGCCATGAAGGACCAGAAGACGAAACAAGAGTATAGAGAGCAGCTAAACGAAAGATTATCGAAGATCATGCAAGAAACACCTGACCTATTTAGCCCAGCCAACATTGATCAGCTTGTGCTACAAAGTAGCAGGGCTATATGTGAGACAGCCAAGCTCGTTTTTGGCTGTAAATCTGCCAGAGATAAGCCATGGATTACCCAAGAGATTGTGGACATGAGCAACGAGAAACGAACTCTCAGAAACCTACAAGATCAAGAAAGCAAGGATAGATTCAAGCAATTCAAACGCCAAATCGAGAAGAAAACTCACCAGGTGCTTAAAGAAATGATAGCCAAAAAATGTCAGCAGTGCAAAGACGACTTCCAAAGGGGTAACTCACATCTCATGTTCAAACGTGCTAAAGAGCTAGCAAATCGTAAAGATACAAAGTGCCTGGACCTCTTGGATAAAAATGGGTGCAAAACTACCACTTGTGCTGGAATCAGAGATTGTTGGAAAGAGCATTTCCAGGAAAAGCTAAATCTCCAGATCCTAAAGCCCTCCAGAAGTTTCCAGCACAAACAAATGAGGAACCACCCCTACTACCATTAAGGCCAGAGGTAGAAGCCGCTGTGAAATCCCTCAGATCCAAAAAAGCACCCAGGATAGATGATATACAAGCAGAATTGCTCAGAGTAGATTGATCTGTACCATTGAATTGTTACAGCTGTGTGGGAAACAAAATAATACCCTGAGTTCTGTTCAACATCTGGCATGGTCCCCTTGCATAAGAAAGGCTCCAAAAGCAATTGCGACAGCTACAGACCCATATCACTTACTTGCAAACCCACTAAAATCCTCACAAAAATACTCCTAAATCCCATAAGAAGAATGACAAGACATGTGATACCTGAGTATCAAGCTGGATTCTGTCAGAAAAGATCCACTTTTGACCAAATATTTGTCATCAAACAAATCATGGAGCAATATTTGGAATTTGGTAAAGAACTATAGGCTACCAACTGTTTAATGACTTTAAGCAAGCCTTCAACCTAATCTGGCGGGATGGTCTCTGGCATATCTTGGCTCACTATGGAATTACCTTTGATATTATAAGGAATATGGACAAAAAGGCAATAAGCATGGTGCAGACTTGTGAAGGACTTACTGAAGAGTTTTCTACCTCTACAGGTGTTTTCCAAGGGTGCCTCCTCTCACCCACTCTTCTACCTATTCCTAAATAGTGTGCTGGCACCTGTCCCTAATAACATGGGATAGTCTTTGGAGGATACCTTTTTGACCTACTTGCATGTGCTAATGACATTAACCATCTGAATACAAAATAGAGTAGCTCCAAGCCAGTGCAAATGCTATCAACAAAGCAGATAGTTCCTTTGGAATGAAGATAAACGCCAGCAGGACCAAGGTGATGAGAATATCATGGCATGCAGAGACTGGTCCACCCTCACCAAAGTCACTATTTGGTGTGAGGAAACTGAATGGGTTGACCAGTTTATTTACCTAGGAAGTAGGCTGACATCCACAAACAATTCCTCTAAAGACATCAAATGACACCCAGCTCTTGCCTCTGCATGCTTCAATTCACTGTGCTCTATTTGGAAAACTGAATACCTACCCTTAAAACTGAAGATGCAACTTTTCCGTGCCTTAGTGATTTCAGTTGCAACATATGGAGCAGAGACACGGACTCTAAAAGTTGATGACAAGCACCAACTGGCGGCATTTAAAACTAAATCGTTCTGAATGCTCAGTGGCATCACTTGCCATGAACAAGTATCAAATGAACAACTACTGTCCTCCTTGAATTACCCTCAAACCATCATGCAGACCATCAAACTCCAACAGCTTCAATGGTTAGGACAAGTTCAGCATATTTTCCCAGACAAACTGCCTAAAATAGAATTTGAAGGAAGAATAAATGCATCTCAACCAAGGGGATGACCTCCCAAGCAATGGCAAGAAAACTTTTTCTGACCACCCCACCCCAGTACTGCTGAGGACTGCAACAGAAAGAGAGGCATACCAAAATATTGTTATGATACAATTAGAGGAGAAGTCCTAAATTGGCCAACCTGTCCAAATAGGAGTTAAGTAAGTAATAACTGGTACTGTACATTACCTACTGGTTAATTCACCAAATGTTTGAATAATTTGCAAGCCAAAAGATAAACATGTCATGCACTGGTCTTTCCAGATATAATGATTGCTACTGTTGCAGTTCTATTCCAGCCACACCTCCCCCTCATTCCTGGATAGGCCTATAACCCATGTTATTTACAAAACTTTGCTGATTTTGAAAGTTTTTTTTCAAATTAGCATTGCTAAACTTTTTATTAGCATAGATCTGTTTGTGATGGTGTAATAAATCCTCTCTTCTGAATGAAATCCTATCATAGGCAGCACATTTGCGCTGCAAGTAAAGAATAATGTTGGCACAATGTATTATTTTTTTTTCCATACCAGGGCACTTTGTATCAAAGAAGTTGTCGTAGAAACTTTGAAAAGGGCTCATTCAATTGGAAATTGGAGTGGCTAGTGCCCTTTTTAATAGTCGAAAGTGATCGGAAGGCAACTAACACACCTTCCATGTCCATCATTCCCCCAAACACATCCAATCAATATTTTGAGATAGCCATTTTGTTCAGAGTAGTTTATTTCCAGATAGAAAATAAATTTTTGAGGAGGACACTCCCCCACAACCCTCAGGGCAAAGGTTTTAAGCTATGTCCTGGGGACATATAAGAACAATGTTGGCACAATGTATTATTTATTTTTTTTTCCTTTAGAGCAGGGCACTTTGTATCAAAGAAGTTGTCGTAGAAACTTTGAAAAGGGCTCATTCAAAAGGAAATTGGAGTGACTTGTGACCTTTTTAATAGTTGAAAGTGATTGGAAGGTGAGTAACACCCCTTCCATGCCCACCATTTCCCAAAACACATCCAATCAAAATTTTGAGATAGCCATTTTGTTCAGTGTAGTTGATTTACAGATAGAAATTACGTTTTTGAGGAGGACACTCCCCCACAGCCCGCAGGGAAAGGGTTGTAAGTTATGCCCTGGGGGCATATAAGGTTTTTATAGAAGGCGTTGTTGTAGAAACTTCAAAAAGGGCTCATTCGATTGAAAATTCAGAGGGCTAGTGCCCTTTTTAATAGTCAAAGGTGATTGGAGGGCATCTAACTCCCCTCTTATGCCCACCTTTTCCCCAAACACATCCAATCAAAATTTTGAGACAGCCATTTTATTCAACATAGTTTTAAGTTCTAGAAATTAGGTCTTTGAGGATGACAACCCCCCACAGCCCTCAGGGCAAGGGTTGTAAGTTATGGCCTGGGGCATATAAGGTATTTATAGAACGCGTTGTTGTAGAAACTTCAAAAAGGGCTCATTCAATTGGAAATTGAAATTGCTAGTGCCCTTTTTAAGAGCCAAAAATGATTGGAAGGCAACTAACACCCCTTCCATGCCCACCATTTCCCCAAACACATCCAATAAAAATTTTTAGATAGCCATTTTGTTCCATGCAGTCCAAAGTTCAGGGAATTATACCTTTGAGCAGGATGCTCCCCCCACAGTCTTCAGGGCAAGGATTATAAGTTATGCCCTGGGGGCAAATAAGGTTTTTATTAAAATCTTTGTTGTGAAAACTTGAAAAAGGGCTCATCCAGTTGGAAATTCAAAGGGCTAGTGCCCTTTTTAATAGTCAAAAGTGATTTGAGGGCAACATAACCCCCCTCTCATGCCCACCTTTTCCCCAAACACATCCAATCAAAATTTTTAGATAGCAATTTTATTCAACATAGTTGAAAGTTTTGGAAATTAGGTCTTTAAGGATGACAACCCCTCCCGACCACAGCCCTCATGGCAAGGGTTGTAAGCTATGCCCTGGAGGCATATAAGGTTTTATTGAAAGCATTGTCATAGAAACTTCAAAAGGGCTCATTCAATTGGAAATTGAAAGGGCTAGTGCCTTTTTTAATAGTTGAAATTGATTTTATAGCAACCAATTCCCCTCTCAAACCCCCAAAGCCCTCAGGGCAAGGGTTGTAAGTTATGCCCTGGGGGCATATAAGGTATTTATAGAACGCGTTGTAGTAGAAACTTCAAAAAGGGCTCATTCAATTGGAAATTGAAATTACTACTGCCCTTTATAATAGTCAAAAGTGATTGGAAGGCAACTAACACGCCTTCCATGCCCACCATTTCCCCAAACCCATCCAATAAAAATTTTGAGATAGCCATTTTGTTCCATGCAGTTCAAAGTTAAGGAAATTATATCTTTGAGCAGGACACTCCCCCAAAGTCTTCAGGGCAAGGATTATAAGTTATGCCCTGGGGGCAAATAAGGTTTTTATTGAAATCTTTGTAGTGAAAACTTGAAAAAGGGCTCATTCAATTGGAAATTCAAAGGGCTAGTGCCTTTTTTAATAGTCAAAAGTGATTTGAGGGCAACTAACCCCCCTCTCATGCCCACCTTTTCCCCAAACACATCCAATCAAAAATTTTAGATAGCAATTTTATTTAACGAGGTTGAAAGTTTTGGAAATTAGGTCTTTAAGGGTGACAACCCCTCCCCACCACAGCCCTCATGGCAAGGGTTGTAAGTTATGCCCTGGGGGCATATAAGGTTTTATTGAAAGCGTTGTCATAGAAACTTCAAAAGGGCTCATTTAATTGGAAATTGAAAGGGCTAGTGCCTTTTTTAATAGTTGAAATTGATTGGATAGCAACCAATGCCCCTCTCATGCCCACCATTTTCCCAACACATCCATTCAAAATTTTGAGATATCCATTTTGTTTAATGTAGTTGAAAGTTCTAAAAATTAGGTCTTTTAGGATTATAATCCCCCCAGAGCCCTCAGTCCAAGGGTTTTAAGTTATGCCCTGGGGGCATATAAGGTTTATAAGAAAATTGTTGTAGAAATTTCTAAAAGGGCTCATTTGATTGGAAATTGAAATTACCCTTTTTAATAGTTGAAAGTGAGTGAAGAGTAATTAACCCCCCTCTCACATACACCATTTCCCCAAAAACATTCAATAAAAGTTTAGAGATAGCCATTTTGTTGAATGTAGTTGAAAGTTCTAGAAATTATGTATTTAAGGATGACAAACCCCCCAGAGCCCCCAGGGCAAACGTTGTAAGTTATGCCCTGGGGGCATATAAGGTTTTTATAGATAGAGCTGTTGTAAAACTTCAAAAGGGGCTCATTTAATTGGAAATTGAGAAGACTAGTGCCCTTTTAATAGTCAAAAGTGATTGGAGGGTAACTAACCCCCCTCTCATGCCCACCATTCCTCCAAACACATCTAATCAAAATTTTCAGATAGCCATTTTATTCAACACAGTAGAAATTTCTGGAAATTAGATCTTTGAGAATGACACCCCCCCCCCAAGCCCTCAAGGAGAGGGATGTAAGTTATGCCCTAGGTGCACATAAGGTTTTTTATTGAAAGTGTTGTTGTAGAAACTTCAAAAGGGCTCATTTGATTGGAAATTGAAAGGGCTAGTGCCATTTTGAATAGTTGAAAGTGATTGGAGAGAAACTAACACTCTTATCATGCCCACCATTTCTCCAAACACATCCAATCAAAATTTTGAGATAGCCATTTTATTTAACTTAGTTGAAAGTTAAGGAAAATAGGTCTTAGAGGACAACAACCACCCTAACAGCCCTTAGGGTAAGGGTTGTAATTTATGCCCTGGGGGCATATAAAGTGTTTAAAGAAAGTGTTGTTGTTTCAAAAAGGACTCATTAGATTGGAAATTGAAAGGCCTAGTGCCTTTTTTATAGTCAAAAGTGATTAGAAGGCTTGACATTTTTAAGGTAAAGATCAATGTGGGTATAATGTATTATTTTGTTGTTGTTGTTGTTTAGACCAGGGCACTTTGTATCAAAGGAGTTGTCATGGGAACTTTGAAAGGGGCTCAATTGATTGAAAATAGAAAGGGCGGATGCCCTATTTAATAGTTGAAAGTGATTGTAGGGCAACTAATCCGCCTCGCATGCCCACCCTCTTATTTGTCCATTATGTTTAAAAACTTAATGTTGCCTTAAGATTAAATCAAAATGCACTGTGTTAATGTTAATTCCCAATAAGGCATCTCAGCAATATCCCAAGAACAACTGAGGGTATTATGTTCAAACTTTTGGGGCTACTTCTGCTCTTAAAATTTAACCAAATCAAAATAGTGTAAGTGTATCAAAGCTATCAAAGAAAGTAAACAGATTTTTTCAAAATGGTATCAAGTTTTCCATTTCAGGTCAACTAGAGGAGGTATGAAACTAAATTAAACACTACCATTTGTGTCCAGATTTTTAAAAGGGTATATGTTGTTAAAAATTGCTGAAAATTTTTCTCCAGTATACAAATAGCAAGCCAAACTATAAAGTCTTAAAAAAACAAAAAGATTTAAAGTATTATTTTCTTTTTCTGTGAAAAGACTATGTCCATATAAAACAAACAGAAAGTAAATAAAAAAAATTTTTCAACAAAATAAGTTTTTTGAAGAAAAGTAAAGAACTCTATTAAACAAAAAATGAGCAAAAATAAAATCAAATAACCTACCAAGCATGAAAATACCACAAATCAGCATCAATAAATAAATGAAACCCAAAACAAACAGAAATTACAATAAATAACCAAGTCAAACTGAAAAGGAGCAGAAATTAACATAAGTTGAGCTCAAAACCCCTATGCCTTCCCAAGGCCAGAACAAAATTTGTACTTTACAGAAAAAATACAAATGAATGTGCATTGTCAGTTTAATATACATATACTGATATTTAGTAATCAAAATGTTAATATTAGGCCTATTTGATTTATTAAAGTTATAAAAGTAAAAACATTTATATTTTTTTTCAGTAAAGTGCAAATTTTGTTCTGGCCTTGGGAAGGCATAGGGGTTTTGAGCCCAACTTAGGTTAATTTCTGCTTGTTTTGAGTTTGACTTGGTTATTTATTGTAATTTCTGTTTGTTTTGGGTTTCATTTATTTATCAGTGCTGATTTGTGGTAGTTTCATGCTTGGTAGATTATTTGATTTTATTTTCGCTCATTTTTTGTTGAATGGAGTTCTTTAGTTTTCTTTGAAAAACTTATTTTGTTGAAAGTTTTTTTTAATTAATATTTATTAATAAAGATTTCATAGCTATGATAGAACTTGCTGGCAATGTAAGGTTTTGTGAACTGCCAATATAACTTCAGCCCCCCACCCTTCATTACAGAAATGCCTGCCCCTACCTAGATAAGAAGATATGTACACCCATGCTTGATTATATGCTTTTTCTGAATGTAATAATCTATTTACTTGTAAATTAACCCTCTCTCCCCCCTGATGGCCCTATATATAGCCCAAAGAATACTTAAAAAGTAAAAGAAAACAATAAAATTCTTACTTTATAAAGTATATAATGTTTCTACTGATCAGATTATCATGTTCCCTTCTATTACTATACACTTTTCAAAATCGTTCCAAATAATAATATTTAGGCTATTTCAAATAATAAATAGACAAATTGTAAACTGAGAAGATAACCCATTTAATAGGCTATAGGATCTAGAAGGTCTGACTGCATTAATGTAGGCTAATGAGGAAAAACATTATTAGGGCTATATATTTGACCATCAGGTGGGGAGAGGGATGCATTTGCAAACAAATAGGATAGTAGGTTATAGACCTATTTGAAAAGAACATACAAAAGGAATTGAGTAGCCTAACACAGGCTATTCATCTTGTCCCTATTTCAATTAAAAAATCTTGTATATGTTGACTGCAATGCTTTGGTTGGTGTATTTACTGAGGTTTATTGAGTGGTGTATTTACTTTTCTGCTAGCAAATGAGTCAAAAGCTTGAAAATTTTACTGATCCTAGCTTATTGTAACAGGATCGCGGAAAAAAAAATACAATTAAGAATACAAATATTTATTCAATTTAGCCTTTAACAACAGAAAATCTAATCTAAATGATTTTAAAGTAAACAGTTTACTTAAAATCTTTAAAAGAATCCATTCAACTCAGTCACGTTATGATCTTTTTGAAAAGTTAATTGCCTTGCAATTTATTTATGAGGGTCGGTTCGGTGGTGACCACAGACAAAATCTGTGATACATCATATGCTATTTGTCTGTGGTGGTGACAGCCAAGCAAGGCTTCCAAATCGACAGTTTTAGTGCTAATTTGTCACTTTGTCACCATGGGTGATACGTTGTGGTCTGAATAGATCACTTTTTGAAAAAAAGACACTTTTGGCATTTTTTTTCAAATCAATTGTTTTAAGTAAAAAAGCTGCGACTTACGTTCTTTTTTTACTGGGACTAAAAGCCGCTCTGCATGGCCCGGCATCCATAATTTCAGCAACAGAAGTGTTCCATGAGGAACAATCATATGCAATGGCTTTGACGCGATAGAACCAATCTCTGGCCCAGAACTAACCGAAGAGATAAAAGCATCCAAATGGATACTTTTAGTTTTAGAACCATGGAAATATGTTTAGCTTGTAAAAATCTTAAAAATCAAGCTAAAGGAAAAAAAACTAGAATTCGGATTTAGTATTGAAGCACTTTATTAAGAATTGACTTAGTTTTCTATTAGGCTATTCTCTGAAAATAAGGATTAATACCAGATCAGCTTTTATGATCTCATACATCATTATTTTTTCGCTTTTGGTACTTGTAACTGCTTCAGCCTCGATATTTATAAAATCAAGTAAATGTGAGTGTATTTTCAAAATAAGCTAAAACAATCAAAACTACAAATACAAAAATTTAAACAAAATGGTTTCTGAGCTATCAGCAGATGATCAAGCCATAAAAATCCATAAAATATTAAACAAAAAAGAGAAAGAAAGAAAAACACAAATTTGACTTATTGTCGAACCCTTTGATTAACACTTAACTTTGTGGTTTCGTCAAAATGCTCACTGAGAAAAAGGATTAAAAACGAAACCTGGGGTTTGAATATTGAAAAGTTTTTTAACCTATTTAGAATAATGAGAACTAGCAAATTATATGGTAATGCCGGCATAGCTTCATAAGTTTTCGAAACTTGCCGTTTTTTTAAGAGTTAGTTTTCGTATATCTTTTAATTGAACCTCTCTTAAATGAATAATTCGCCTTGTGAAAGCAAAAATGTCGTAACTGACACCCCTAGTCAAAATTGAGTTACGGGCCCTACCAGAGCTATTTTTTACGAGCTTTCTATTGGTGCAGTTCGTTTGGTTGTACAATGCCTTCCGGCTGAGAAAATAAAAAAATCAACGATATCGTAAATGCATGTTTTTCACTTTTGTGAAAGCGGAAATTGTCGTAACTAACCGGAGGATTAACCTCCGGTCAGTTACTACATCAAATGAATGAAGCTTCTTCATCAAATGAACAAAGTGCTGGATTTTCAGCTGGCCTCCAAGATCTATAAATAAGCTAAGTGATCCAATTTCCAAAGTTAAACAATTTCAGTTTAAACAAGGCTACTCAAAAAGAATCGGTTACAAACTGTCATTTTCTCATGAATCAGTCTGTGAAATAAACATTGCTATGCAGGGTAAAATTAAAGCAAGGAAAGACACTTCTTCCACAAAAGTTGTTAAGTTTCTTGTTGTCCCAAAGCTGTTCGATTTCAAATCTGTTATTCCTATTGAAAAAATTAAAGATGTCTAATCAGCCTACAGGTTTCTGTCTCCTCTAAATATGGAGTACTACAAGTTTGTTTTTTAAGCATGAATCAAGACAACAGACACCCACCCACTGCAGTATAGAGAGCAATCCCAGAAGAAGGAGCTGCACCCCCCCCCCTCCATTAAAAAACCTGAGAAAGGGGTAAGGCAGTCAGTAAAGACCCAATAAGTTACCTTGCTTTTTTTACCAAGTAGTCGAGTTTTCTGAAGTTGTATTATAATCACTACGTATTAAATTCAGTTTAAACTACCAAAATAGTACAAAAAGGTAGAAACGCCACGTCTGAGCCTTAAGATAAGCCTTGGCTATTCCTGAGAACATACTGAAGAAGAATTGTCGTAACAAAATGGCAAAGGAACCTAAGCACTCTCTGCGCTTTTGTCGTAACTACTTTAGCAGCAAAAAAGGGCAGGCTAAAATGTCGTATACGTTTTTTGTTCAGCATTTTGACCTAGTAAATCTCAACCAACAGGACCAAAATTCTGCCAAGAGGTTTCCCTTACTAGCGGCTTTAAATTGACGTCTTATCCGTTTTTCTATCTAACTTACGTCCACCTCCACAAAACTGATTTTTTCAATTGCGCTTTTCTCGGAATTTTAAAAAGTGCGGTTACGACATTTTTGTTTTCAAAAGGCGAATTCACGACATTGTTTGAAGCAGTCTACGAGACATTTTTCTAGCACTGAGTTTCGGGGCCCAGCTTGACTTCGATATTGCAAGCTTACTTACTCAATTACTTAAGACAAGACAAAGACTGTTCAGCTCAACTCGACCTAAAAAGAGTCTTAGATCAGATGCTAATGTTAAGTTCTGTATTTTCGATGTAGTCAAATAAATTCCAACCACGCCATTTTATACAAGCGACCAAGACAATGGAAACCCTCAAGCGCTTCAATATTTTTTCTGACTACGTTAATCCAGAATTTCAATTTACCACCTGGTTTTTCTTCCATGAAGAATCGGAGGTATAGAGGGGATGCGCTGCTAAAAGTACCAGGCATGTCAGCGTCTTTAGCCACTTAAGACGTCTTTTCTTAGTCATGGCAGGGTAATTTGTTAAATGCCGATCTTTTTTCTTTCTTTATTTTTTCTTCTTTTTCGCCAAGTCTGTGGAGATCTGCATCGCCGGATTTTAGTTGTGAGTTTTGTCATATTAGAATGAACTCTCTTTCTTTCTGTATATTCTTCTTCTTTTTTTTCTCTCTATTTTTGTGAGTAGATATTTTTGAACTTTACGTGCTTAAATGATTACCATTTTATTTGAAAGTTGGGTTTCGTGATCCCCCTCTTTTACGGACCGTGGAACCTTTGTGGGGATTGTGTTATTGAGTCGTTTTTGTAGTTTTTTTTTCGTTGAATTATATCTATCTTATTTAACTGGCCCATAGTCATTTCAGGTCGTGAGTGTACGAATGCATGCTGAGGAGATCTGGAGTTTCGTCACGAAGTTTATTCCATTATATTTTTTTTTTTGCAGGAGCTAGCCAGAGACAGACCAAGCTTTCCTAATCCTCTTTTAGTTCTCATCAGAAACTCCACCTTTACCATCTGCCAGTGACCCTGGGTATCTGAACTCTTCCATATGCTCAATAGGCTCTCCATTGAGGTATGTTGAAGCAATCTCTTTGTTTCAAAGTTACTTCGCCTTGGAGATACTTATCACAAGTCCTGACTCACTAGTCACATTCACTACTCCTTCTATTATATTTTGTACTTTCTGGGTGGACTCTGAAAGCTCTTATCAATATATTAAATGTCAGCAATGCTGCGATCGAAAATGAATCAATTGCAAATCTTTAGGCCTACCCAGGTCTTTGTTTTAGGAAATGCCATTGAAATACTCACTTAAGCTCCTTAAAAGGAAGAAGGGTTTCCTCTTTCATAAATGCACTAGTATTTTGCTTAGCACATGAAATCTCTTTACTACATAACCTAAGTGAAACCTAAACAGTAAATTCAGTACCAGAGAATTACAACTTCGAGGGCTTGCGACTCATTTTGGCATAAGAGAATGATTTGTGTGAAGCCATTATATCCAAGGCTGTCGGCTCCGAATTCAAAATACTTTAAGAAAAAAAAACCTCTTTAATTATATTATCTTTCCCTTTGAGACCTTTCCAGCTTCACCTTTCGCCATCAAAATAAATTTTTAGTGGATGGCTAATGATGCCAGCCATGGGCACCGGCAAGGGGGGGGGGGTGCGGGGGGCCCTCCCTAGAAATTTGGGACTATAAAGTAATCATAAGGGAAAAAAGGAAAGAGAGCAGACTAGGGAAAAACCATGGAAATAACGCGTGTTGGCCCATTGTTGGCTGCCTGCCAATAGATTTTGACCCTTGATATGGAAAATATAAGTTCTAATTTGTGACTGAGTGACCCCTTTCCAGTTTTCCACAAACATCCTACTAAGTGATTTGGTTGGAATAACAAATCAAGTTCTTCATGGTAATGAATGGTAAGTAAATAATGATCCTTGTCAATAACGAAAGTATAAGAGCCTAACTATTGGTAACATTCAATCAAATAATCACCTTTTTATGGTGATCCTAAATATATAATTTGTTCATTAGTATTTAGTGAAGTTATTAGTACACAAGAAAGTACGTATAATTATAGCAAACACAAGGAAAACAACTTAATAAGGGGCAATTTCGGTAAAAAAAAAAAAAAAAAAAAAAAAAAAAAAAAAAAAAAAAAAAAAAATGCTGTCAACTTTTGCTTGCATTGCAAGAGTACCCATGAGCTGATATATGAAGCCACTATAATCCGAAATGTTTCTTAAGAAAAGTACCTGTAAAATCAACCCCAGGAAATTCTAGTATTCAACAAACTGGGTCATCAGCAAGAAAACGAAAAATTTCAGAGCTTCCACCATCCCGAACTGCCCCAAATATTGTATTAATTAAAAAGAAAAACAGAACACCTTTTGTAACAGATGATCATGTATTAATCAGAAAATCAATTTTTAAAGTAGCCAGAGTTGACTTTAAGCTTAGTGTCCAAGAATCAGGCACAACAGTACTTTATTTCCAAGATGCTATAGGAGCTGATAAAGTAACTCAAAACTCTAGTTTAATTCAGCATACTAACTCAGGAACTGAAGTCACAAAACTCATCAGAGAAAAGAAATTCCAATACATATTTTATGGAATTGATCTTTCTTTGGAAACACAAGAAATCAAATCTGAGCTATTAGACTCATCAGGAAGAACTCTTGCCATTACAAATATGACTAGGCTTAACAAAAGAAATGGAGAAAGCCGGACGCCAAGTAAGTCTATCTTGGTTGCAATGAAAACTGAGCTCAAGCATAATTTATATCTTTATGGACAAAAATTCCCTTTCAAGCCCTACAAGGCCAAGCCTTTATACTGTATCAAATTTCATGCACATGGCCACACTAAAAACAATTGCCAGCAAACAAATCCCTCCTGCTCCAAATGTGGAAAAGACAACCATAACTAAACATCCTGTCCTGCTCCTGAGCCATACTGCAAAACTGTAAGACCATAGGGCACAGTGCATTTCAAAAAGATCTATGCCCCACCCGTCATCAACGAGGAGACATTCTGAGAATCTCAACTGAGCAAAACATTCCTTTCTCAATTGTTGCAGCAAAAATACCTAAGACTCCGAAGTCAAGTGCTGACCCCATCCAAATTAAGGAGGTGCAGATAACCCCCGACATCCAAGTTATCATTATGCAAGAACTTCTTATTCAAACGCCCTCAAGGGTAAAAACAATTGCGGAGATGTTCCAGGAATAACCCTGTTAGCCAAAAGTAAGACCTGGCGAAATCAAAACACAGCTCCAATATTTGAAGCTACTGATCAGATGAACAGTTCCGAATTACAAAAGCTGGGCACATTTTTGACTCTAAATCACCTCATCTCGACCTCTGGACAATCAGAGCATGTCAAAGCTATTCTAAGAAGGAAAGCAATTACTACGTTTTTAGGCCAAGAAGTTTGGAGACAAGCTAATACTGAATTTGAGAAACTTAGGAATGAAGTGGCCTTTCCTCCTGGTTCTCAAGAAGTAGTAAAACAAGTCCAGACAGGAAAAAGAACCAAGTTATCATTCCTCCGGTCTTAAGGACATCCAAAAAGACAAACAAACTACGGAAGGACAATGCTCTCTCAGTGACAAGTGATGATAACTCAGAATTTATGTCTTCAGAAGAAAACATGGAGGACATATTTACCAGCCATGAATAGTTTCGAGATCTTGCAATAGAACATCGTGTCTCTAAATAGATTAAAGCTAAATGAACTAATCGAATACATAATTAGCCACAATATTCATCTTGTTTCCCTCCGGGAAATAAATTTACACAGTCTCAGGCAAGTAGTTATACCTGGATTCCATCTTTATAGAAAGGATATATCAACCGGAAGCAAAGGAGGGGGAGTGGCAATCCTCATAAAAAAGGATATACCGCATTTGGTAATAGCCCCAAGAGAGTACTGGAATGAGATTGATGTGGTCAGCGTGAATTTAAATCTCCAAGATAGACATCCCTTAAAAGTCTCATGCTTTTACAATCCTAATGGCAGCAATGATATTAAAACCGTGCTTGAAGAAGAAACAAGAGATAAAAACACAGTAATTTTAGGCAACTTTAATGCTCATAGCCCTATATGGGAAAATTGCGTACACTCCAGCATTGCGGGTATGAATATAGAAGAATTTACCCTCACCTCTAACAATTTCCTAGTTCTAACTCCGCTTGGGCTCCCCAGCCACTACAATATCAGGAATAATGCCTCATCAACGATTGATTTGCAGATTTGTCATACATGGCTTGAGTCTGAAATCCAGATTTCTCTTGTCCCAGATCTTCAGACCGACCATACTGCAACCCTTATCGAAATTCATACAGCAAAATACAATCCTGTTCCGGCAACAAAGAAATTTATTCTAAAGACAGCAAACTGGACCCTCTTCAAAAAAATATTAGATAGCACTGAGTTCTCTACTATCAGGCTAGAGGAAGATATTGAAATTAAAGCCAAAAAACTAAGTGACACTCTTTTAACAGCAGCAGAAAACTCAATCAAGAAATTCTCTGACCAAATGCCCATTTCTTCGTTAAAGAAGTCTAACAATATCTGGTGGAGTCAAGACTGCAGAAATGCAGTTCTAAGTAAAATGAAAACAAGAACCATTTTCCAGAGGCATCCAAGCCAAGAAACTTTTGTTGCTCTTAGGAAGGCTGAAGCTTTAGTGAAGAAAACAGTCTTGAAGGCCAAGCGCTCAGCTTGGAATGACTTTTTGTCTGAAATTGACCATAATGTTCCTTCAAGTAAAATTCATTCGTTCATAAATCGAATGGCTGGCAATAATAAAACTTACAATTCAAAGATTCTTACAACAACGGAAACCACTTTAAAGACCGACAAAGACATTACTTAAGCATTTGCTATGCATTTCAACAAAGAGGTCCTCACAGTGTATAGAGGAAGGCCTAGAGTGTGCAAGTTGCATGAGAGGACACATTTCAAGAAGGTCGTGTATTTCCTCTTCAGCACCAGGAGAAGACGAAATAAGTATCCAATGGGGATCATAATTGCAGGAGAAACTTTTCATGATGCCTTACGTCATGTATATAAATACGCATGGGCTACAAAAATATTCACAAGGATATGGAAACAGGCCATTATAATCCCAATTAGAAAACAAGGCAAACCTACAGATTTAATCAATTCCTACAGGCCTATCTCACTACTACCAGTGCTTGGAAACGTTTTTGAAAAGATGCTACATAGGAGGTTAGAATGGTTTGTGGAAATTAATAGAATTCTACCTAATTCCCACGCTGGCTTTCGTAAGGGCCGTAATACTGTAGATAATGTAATCCAACTTGAAGCAGCTGCAAGAAATGCCATAGATAGCGGTGAGATCATGATAGCAGTCTCAGTTGACTTTGAATCAGCTTTTGACCACGTTTGCAAGTATCTCATTTGTCAAATTCTAAAAGGGATGGATTTCCCGGATGGAGTGATTAAGTTCCTCTTCAATTATTTATCCGATAGAAGCTACAAAGTCCGCGTGCAAAATGAGCTATTCAGTATTTCAGCACTACATTTTGGACTCCCTCAGGGGTCCATACTCAGCCCCCTTCTTTTCTTATTAGTTTTAAGTGAGCTTCAATTCAGCAGTGATTCAATATCCAAGCTTGAATTTGCAGATGACTTAGTTCTTTGGTCAGCAACAAATATTATTGCCAATAGTATTAACTTAGCATAAGATGAGGTAGCAACTTTTTCTGCTGCATTTTCCCTACCTATCGCCAAGTCTAAGACAAATGCAATCAAATTCCACAACAAAAAGTCTGTCATACCTCCAATTTTATTCGTCAATAATGTGGAAATAGAATATGTCGTAGCCCCTAAATTTTTAGAAGTATACCTTGATCCAAGACTGACTTGGCGAAATCAAATCAACTGCGTAAAAAATTCATCTGTGCAAAGGTTACGCATTCTTAAGCGTCTGGCGGGGTCAAAGCGGGCTAATTCCCCAAAAATACTCTTTGATTTTTACAAGAGGTTTATTCGTTCAGAGATTGAGTATGCCATTGAAGCATATGGAGAATGTAGTATGACTTATCTTGCCAAATTAGAAACAATCCAAAAATATTGCTAGCAAAATTGTCCTAGGGTTTCATGTTCAGTGACCCTCTAACAAAGTGAAACACTTACCGGCCTGCCTTCTATTTCAGAAAGACGGAATACGCTGATCATCAAATATTACAGCAAGATACAAGCTACAGGTCATGAGCATGATGTTTTTAAGCTCACTTTTGCCAAAGATGGTATCTCCCATAGTTTGACATCTATAAGGTCATGGAAAACATTTAGCGAGCTTGTCCCATCTTGGAAACTTGACTCACTCTGTTTCAGTCATTTTCTTGTCCCCCCAGGATGGCAAATGTCACCTCCAAGTGTTTCACCAGAGTTGATACCCTTGCAAAAGACACATTACCAGTCGATCCAAATACAGACACTCTTTCATGAGAAAATAACCACTTTGTATCCATATTCTCTCCAAATTTACATTGATGGCTCGGTTAAAGGCAGCAAATGCGGCTCTGCATCTGTTATCCCAAGTTATGCACTGAATATAAAAACCAGACTTCCTGACAATATTTCAATCCTCACTACAGAGCTATCGTCAATAAAAGAGGCCTTAAAAGTCATCAATATTAATCCACCGGCTTCAAAAGAGTAGTATTGCTCTCAGACTCCAAAGGCGCCCTCCAGCTCATTGATAATATCCATTGGAGCGCTAAGCATACAGACTTGAGGACAATCAGAGATCAATTAATCAGTCTCCAAAATAGCCTTATTGAAGTCAAGTTCCAGCATATCCCCAGCCACCAAGGCATCAAATATAATGAGGTAGCAGACCAGCTAGCTAGTAGCTCCTTGAATAATCCAATTAATCCCAATTTGAAGGCCCAGACCTTCAGAGACATACTCGGAAGAAGAGTTCCTTCAAAAACAAAAATGCTCATTCTATTTCTATCCTTATTTCCATCATGGGCAGATAACATTTCTCTGATCCTGAGGAAAGAGGAGTTTATGTTGCATAAACGAGCCGATCCATATTGCAGATTTTGCAACTCATTTCCAGAATCCTTGAGCCACCTGATTTTTGAACGTCAATGCATCCAGCAAGAAGTAATCAACATTAGGAGAATCTTCAGTAAGGCAAAGCTCCAGCCTGACATGAATTTGTTGCTGCTCTCAAACCTACCAGCTAACACTGAAAGACATCTATACAAAAGTATTTTCGATTTCCTAAGACATAACAATATCTGCGAGTAGTTCACATAATTGGTAGCAAGATTTATTCTTGACCCACCATCCCCTGTAGATTGAAGATCGTCGGGAAGCCAAAAGGAAACCGATGTGGACTCCAGACGACTTGGCATTTAAAGAAGAAGAACACTGAGTCTAAAGGCATTAAATATTTTGGTGTTTGATAACCAGGTTCTAAACTGTCGATATTATTAAAAATATCCATCCAACGCTTCGGCATTGCTCAACAAAACTGAATGCAGGGAGTTTATCTCTTAGTTTTTGTAAGTAGGCTATTGTTTTTTGTATTTTATAATAATATACTTTTTTTCATTTTTATATACTTTTACTTTAATTGACATACTTATTCCATTGCCTTTAGAAAAAATGTTTGTCTCTAAGCTTCATTAGATAAAAAAAATTTTCAACTGAAAGTAAGGATCAGCATTAAAATTTAAAAGGAACAGAAATTATCACGTATATAAGGGGGTTACCCCTCTCCCCAACCCCTCACTCTTCACGTTACAGCTTTTTGCACTTAAAAAAAAAACTTATTGTTCTAATTAAACGACCTTTGGATTTCAATAGTCATTTTTAAAGAACTGGGACAAAATTTTAACTTTAGCGTAAAAAGCGAGGTGTTAAGGAGGGGGCAACCACGCTCATATACGTAATAATTTCTGTTCGTTTTAAGTTTTAATGTTGCTCCTTACTTTCAGTTAAAAAAAAGTTTAATTTCTGTTCGTTTTTTAAATAACGCCACGATACCTGGCTCCATCTCCATGGAAAAATCCCCCTCTTCGCAAAAAAATCCTCTGGACAATTCAATCTTGACGAAAATTTACTCTTAACATCTCCTCGTGTAAAATTGAATCGATGAAGAGAAAGAAAGACATATAAAGACATTTTGTATAGGAATTCGGGCACATTCACCCACTATAAAGTTTCCCCTGAAAAGTTCACCTCCTGGAAACTTCCCTCTCCATGAAAAATTCTCCGCGTGCAAAATCCTCCCAGCAGACAATTCGTCCTTCCTCCCCTTCCCGTCCGAAAAATGTATGCCTACTTCCCAATAACAAATAAAACAATGGGCAAATTTTATAACTTAAAAACTTTTCCCCAGGGGCTGCAGGGGGTCATTTTGTCTCCAAAGATATAGTTATTGGATCTTTCAACTATGCTGAACCAAAAACATATATCAAAATTTTAATCAGACAAATTTGGGAAAAAGTGGCATGGGAGGGGGCCTAGTTGCTTTCCAATTTTTTGGGTCACTTAAAAATGGCACTAGAACTTTTCATTTCCGCTAGAATGAGTCCTTTCCCGACGTTCTAGGCCCACGGGTTCGATACGATCACCCCTGGAAAAAAAAACAACAAATATACACGGATCCGTGATCTTTTTTCTGGCAAAAATTACAAAATTCCCCATTTTGGCAGTTATGAGCTTGAAACCTCTAAATTAGAATTCTTTGATACGCTGAACGTGATGGTGTGATTTTCGTTTAAATTTTATGACTTAAAGGGGGTCTTTCCCCTTATTTCAAAAACCAGACAAATTTTCTCAGGCTCGTAGCTTTTGATTGGTAAAACTTATATATTTAATATCAGCATAATAAGTCAATCCTTTTTATATATCTATTGGTATCGTAATTGTGTTTTTTAGAGTTTCGGCTACTATTGAGCTGGGTCGCTCCTTACTTACAGTTCATTACCACAAAACTGTTTGATTACCCATCAGAATCCAAACAGAAATCATTGAAATATTGATCGTTTTTTTTTTTGCATTACCAAAAGTATTGTATTTATAATACTTTACAGTTTCATGAAATGTGATTAAACAAATAGATAAGATTTCTTAACTAAAGTAAGCAGCAAGTTTAAAACTTAAGACAAATATAACTTACACTGCATGGTTAATTGTTAATTGTTGATAAATCTCTGGTTAATTGTTTTTAAAATGTGTAAATCAATAATTGTACCTTGACGAGTACCGTCCTACGTTTAAATTTATAATTTCAATTTTGGATGAAATTTGAATATACTTAAAAATTGGAAATGAATAGTAATTTTGGTAAAAAGTCCTTGTTAATATTACTACTAAAGGATTTTGGTTGGACGAAAGGGAGTATTATTGTTTGTATGAGTAGAAATTCTGTAAGACTTTTGATCTTCTATATAACTGAAGCCATCACAACCTTTACAGCAGGATTTTCTTATCGATAAATACATTACATACATTTTTTAAATACATTGAAGTACTTCCTATAAATAGAAAAAGGAAAATATTAACATTTAGAATTTCTGAAAACTAAGTTCCTAGCAGTATTTGCCATCCCAAAAATTTACTGGCGTGTCTGATGATGACCTGCCTTGCCATTCCAAATATGTGCTGATAGATAAGGGAATGTAGCATTTTACCTGTATAGAAAAACATTTTAATTTATTCCTACTCCCCCCTACCTCTTTCAACATTTATCTGAAGCCTCATGAAGATTAAGCAGTTTGTCCATTAAAATATTCTTTTTTAGGAATCCACCCTACCCCCACCTAAAGAATGACTCACCCCCCTCATTATAGCTGATACGCAATTACAGATCACCAAATGTAGCCTAATTTCATTATAAATAAAGAGAATCAACTTGATTGAATCCAGTACTGCCATCGTTTGGCATTACTTCTTTTGCAACTGGGAAGCCTAAAATATAGTTATTGATACTTTTAAATCAATTTGGCTTCTCAGAATTTTAAATTAATTACAAATTCGTCCTCTTCGGGGAAAAAGTCGTAGATTGGTGCCCTAAAATAGCAAGAAAACAAGACTTTCCCCGGCCAAATCTGTATGGTGACTTAAAAAGAGCTTTAAATTTACGTTTGAATAAGTTCCCTCCCCATTATCTTGAACCTTCCGTTTGATACAATTACCCATGGGAAAAAACAAAATGCACCGGCAATGTTTCTTCTGAAAAAAAAGCGAAATTCCACATTTTGAAGATTGGAGCTCTGACATGATGCATCTAATAAAAGGATTTTCAATAAGGTCACTTGCTTTTTTGGGGGGTGTTTCTCCTTTTTTCAAAAATCAGGCAAATTTTCTTCGATTTTTGGTTTTGGGTGGGTAACAATAAACTAAAAGAATTTCATATATTTGGAATCAACATAAAAAATCAATACTACCGGTGTAGCAATTGTCATAAGAATCCCATTTTTAATTTTGGTGAATCTTTTTATTGTCAGTTTTTTACCACAAACTATTTGATAAGATTCTCTTGTGACGGAAATTTTTTTGAACCTGTTAATTTTATTTAGTTGAATAGGACAATAATAAGAAAGAGGGTTAATTTGACAGCTGGATAGGAAGTTTAAATTTTGTTTTTCTTTCGCTCTTCTATTCTTTTTTTTAAACGTCTGAATATATAAGGCATTTAAATTCGAAGGAGGAGAACTGTCCTGTTATGAAAGAGGTACATTTTACATGGCCGTTATAAAATCAAAACCGTGGTATCTATGGAGGCAGGATGATTTTTGAGTATCTATACTCCTTCTGTAAACTATTCTCAGGCATAGGAAATTGCATAAAGACTAGTCTACACCTGTTATAATCTACGGAAGCAGTAAATCTTTCTGTAATTTTGGTTTGAGTTTGATTTTCTTTTAAGATTAAATACATAATAATTAAGTATACTATTGATTAAACAAAATGATCCCTTTGCCAGGAACCCTTGTCGTTTAAAATTTACTGTATTTTGTTTCATTTTGCATGCAGTTTAATTGTTCTTCTTTTTGAGATTTTTTTTTTCCTAAAAGTATTTAAAAATAAACCTTTTCCCGCGGAAAAATACCCTGAAATATATTCCCTGTCACCCAACCACCACTGTTATTTTGGCGTCTGCCTCCCCCCCCAGAAAATTTTTTGCTGACGCCCTTGACGTTAGCAGGTTATTTGCAGTGTGCGAAAGTTACAATTGAAGCCATAAACGAATTGAAATGCATTAAAAAAAACTAATTGATAAACATTTATCTTAATTTTCTTAAGAGCAGGTCGGATGTACTTACTCATGAGCCATGTTTATTATTTAACTGATGGCCCATGCACGTCCTTTTCTTCTTCCATGGTCCAATGCATCCAAGTGGTGCCGAGTAATCTTCCCAGAGATTCGACATCCTTCGGCGTTTCTGCGATTCAGTTAATGACCAAGCCACGCCGTAATTACACCTGTTGACTCTGGGCACGCCAAAATCACAAAATTTATAAATGATCCGAGTTCATCCTTGATCTTAACGTAACACTTGTACCAGAGATCACAGATATTGAAATGGTAGGAGGAGAGTCTGAAAACCTAAATCCACCGTACTTTATGCCCAATTATAGTCTACTTTACTGTGTCCTTGTACGATAAATGGCTCCACCTCCATGTAAAAATCCCCTCTTCGCAAAAAAATCCTCTGGACAATTCAATCCTGACGAAAATTTACTCTTAACATCTCCTCGTGTAAAATTGAATCGATAAAGAGAAAGAAAGACATATAAAGACATTTTGTATAGGAATTCTGGCACATTCACCCACTGTAAAGTTTCCCCTGAAAAGTTCACCTCCTGGAAACTTCCCTCTCCAAGAAAAATTCTCCGCGCGCAAAATCCTCCCAGCAGATAATTCGTCCTTCCTCCCCTTCCCGTCCGAAAAATGTATGCCTACTTCCCAATAACAAATAAAACAATGGGCAAATTTTATAACTTAAGAACTTTTCCCCAGGGGCTGCAGGGGGTCATTTTGTCTCCAAAGATATAGTTATTGGATCTTTCAACTATGCTGAACCAAAAACATATCTCAAAATTTTGATCAGACTTAAAGGGGGTCTTTCCCCTTATTTCAAAAATCAGACAAATTTTCTCAGGCTCGTAGCTTTTGCTGGGTAAAAGTAAACTTAATTGAACTTATATATTTAAAATCAGCATAATAAGTCAATCCTTTTTATATATTTATTGGTATCGTAATTGTGTTTTTTAGAGTTTCGGCTACTATTGAGCTGGGTCGCTCCTTATTTACAGTTCATTACCACAAACTGTTTGATTACCCATCAGAATCCAAACAGAAATTATTGAAATATTGATCGTTTTTTCTGCGTTACCAAAAGTATTGTATTTATAATACTTTACAGTTTCATGAAATGTAATTAAACAAATAGAAAAGATTTTTCAACTAAAGTAAGCAGCAAGTTTAAAACTTAAAACAAACATAACTTACACTGCATGGTTAATTGTTAATTGTTGGTAAATCTCTGGTTAATTGTTTTTAAAATGTGTAAATCAATAATTGTACCTTGATTAGTACCGTCCTACGTTTAAATTTATAATTTCAATTTTGGATAAAATTTGAATATACTTAAAAATTGGCAATGAATAGTAATTTTGGTAAAAAGTCCTTGTTAATATTACTACTAAAGGATTTTGGTTGGACGAAAGGGAGTATTATTGTTTGTATGAGTAGAAACTCTGTAAGACTTTTGATCTTCTACATAACTGAAGCCATCATCTTCTTTACAACAGGATTTTCTTATCGATAAATACATTACATACATTTTTTAAATACATTGAAGTACTTCCTATAAATAGAAAAAGGAAAATAATAACATTTAAAATTTCTGAAAACTAAGTTCCTAGCAGTATTTGCCATCCCAAAAAATTTACTGGCGTGGCTGATGATGACCTGCCTTGCCTTTCCAAATCTGTGCTGATAGATAAGGGAATGTAGCATTTTACCTGTATAGAAAAACATTTTAATTTATTCCTACTCCCCCCTACCTCTTTCAACATTTATCTGAAGCCTCATGAAGATTAAGCAGTTTGTCCATTAAAATGCTCTTTTTTAGGAATCCACCCTACCCCCACCTAAAGAATGAGTCACCCCCCTCATTATAGCTGATACGCAATTACAGATCACCAAATGTGGCCTAATTTCAATACAAATAAAGAGAATCAACTTGGTTGAATCCAGTACTGCCATCGTTTGGCATTACTTCTTTTGCAACTGGGAAGCCTAAAATATAGTTATTGATACTTTTAATCAATTAGCTTCTCAGAATTTAAATTTATTACAAATTCGTCCTCTTCGGGGAAAAAGTCGTAGGTTGGTGCCCTAAAATAGCAAGAAAACAAGACTTTCCCCTGGCCCAATCTGTATGGTGACTTAAAAAGAGCTTTAAATTTATGTTTGAATAAGCTCCCTCCCATTTATCTTGAACCTTCGGTTTGATACAATTACCCATAGGAAAAAACAAAATGCACCGGCAATGTTTCTTCTGAAAAAAAAGCAAAATTCCACATTTTCAAGATTGGAGCTCTGACATGATGCATCTAATAAAGGATTTTCAATAAAATTGCTTGCTTTTTTGGGGGGTGTTTCTCCTTTTTTCAAAAATCAGGCAAACTTTCTCAGATTTTTTGTTTTGGGTGGGTAACAATAAACTAAAAGAATTTCATATATTTGGAATCAGCATAAAAAATGAATACTACCGGTGTAGCAATTGTCATGAGAATCCCATTTTTAGTTTTGGTGAATCTTTTTATTGTCAGATTTTTATCACGAACTATTTGATAAGATTCTCTTGTGACGGAAATTTTTTTGAACCTGTTAATTTTATTTAGTTGAATAGGACAATAAAAAGAAAGAGGGTTAATTTGACAGCTGGATAGGAAGTTTAAATTTTGTTTTTCTTTCGCTCTTCTATTCTTTTTTTAAACGTCTGAATATATAAGGCATTTAAATTCGAAGGAGGAGAACTGTCCTGTTATGAAAGAGGTACATTTTATATGGCCGTTATAAAATCAAAAACCGTGGTATCTATGGAGGCAGGATGATTTTTGAGTATCTATACTCCTTCTGTAAACTATTCTCAGGCATAGGAAATTGCATAAAGACTAGTCTACACCTGTTATAATCTACGGAAGCAGTAAATCTTTCTGTAATTTTGGTTTGAGTTTGATTTTCTTTTAAGATTAAATACATAATAATTAAGTATACTATTGATTAAATAAAATGATCCCTTTGCCAGGAACCCTTGTCGTTTAAAATTTACTGTATTTTGTTTCATTTTGCATGCAATTTAATTGTTCTTTTTATTTGAGATTTTTTTCCTAAAAGTATTTAAAAATAAACCTTTTCCCGTGAAAAAATACCCTGAAATATATTCCCTGTCACCCAACCACCACTGCTATTTTGGCGTCAGCCTCCCCCCTGGAAAATTTTTTGCTGACGCCCTTGACGTTAGCAGGTTATTTGCAGTGTGCAAAAGCTACAATTGAAGCCATAAACGAATTGAAATGCATTAAAAAAAAACTAATTGAGAAACATTTATCTTAATTTTCTTAAGAGCAGGTCGGATGTACTTACTCATGAGCCATGTTTATTATTTTACTGATGGCCCATGCACGTCCTTTTCTTCTTCCATGGTCCAATGCATCCAAGTGGTGCCGAGTAATCGTCAAAGAGATTCGACATCCTTCGGCGTTTTTGCGATTCAGTTATGACCAAGCCACGCCGTAATCACACCTGTTGACTCTGGGCACGCCAAAATCACAAAATTTATAAATGATCCGAGTTCATCATTGATCTTAACGTAACACTTGTACCAGAGATCACGGATATTGAAATGGTAGGAGGAGAGTCTGAAAACCTAAATCCACTGTACTTTATGCCCAATTATAGTCTTCTTATACTGTACCCTTGTACATTTTGATAGATTCATGATAATGATTCAAAAGTTGTTGTTCTCAGCTTCCACCTCTTCCAGTTTCAAAAACTCATGCCTTAACTCTTCCCTCTGATTGATCAATCGTAAAAAAAAATTAGCCGTGAATGTTGGATACAACCGAACACACCACATTCCATATGGGATACATTATTGGGGCTACAGTAGTACACAATTCTATTTTTATCCAAAGTGTCACTGTGGATGTTTCGAAGATAAGATCCCGTGAGTCAAATTTGTTAAAAATATTTCACAAACAAGAGTTGCGGAGGGGTTGCTCGTTAGTTGCTTTATGAGAAGTCTTACATATTTAGCTGGGTTAGCTTTTAGCTGAAAAATTTCAGTTCAATGAGGATGTCAAAAACCTTATCAAAGCACGTTCCTTCATTATGTGATCCATCTAATAAAAAACAAAAAAAAACATAATTTTAGGCACTTTTCTGGTTCTGGGAAGGGTTTTCGGACCCCCAAAAATGACACCCCTGACTGCAAAATATCTGATATTAAATAATCAATAAATTTGTGTAATAAAAATTCAGATTAATTTTATTTACTATAAAAAGAAACAACAGTGTAACAAGACCGGTGGCAGAAATGCAGAGAAAATTTGCTGAAGGCTACGCACAAGCTCAATGGACTCCATTTTCAGCCGTTTTACCATTCAAATCCTCAGTTGAAACAGCTTTTCTAATTCTGAAAGAAAAAAAAAATACGATCGCATGGTTCTCAATAAATATAAAGCTAGCCAAATAGAGGAGAAAATATGAAAAATTTAGAATACATGGGTGGAATGGACTTAAACCTTAAAGATCCTTTACAACAGCTTGCTGAAAAAGCGAAGTCCAACAATTCATACATAGCTAGTGAAACTGAGAAAAAAATTGTAAAATCTTAGTACACGTATGTGATCTGAAAGCAATGGTGAGTGGGGGGGGGGGGCTACAGTATTCTGGATACTTTTCGACCGATTTCTCAAAACACACAACAAAGGATTACTAAAAACGGCCAAAAATTAACAGCAGTAAATCAAAGGTTCTGCTAAAAATAAACACAGACTTTCTCTAAGTCCTTTTGTTTTCTTTTGTCCTGCATTTGTTGAATAGTGGTATTTATTCCCCTTAAAGGAAATATTGTACATTTAAGATGGAACTTATCTAAATATTAAAAAAAAAGCAATTTTATTAAGAATTTAAGCAAAGAGGAACATCAAAATTTAAATCTTGCAAATTATTATGTAAATAACGCAGGCTGCCCCTCCCACCCTCAACCCTCTCCGCCTTAACTGAAAGCTTTATTAGTATTTTACTGAAAACAACTTTGAGGTAAAAAAAAAAAATATAGCTCTCTAGTAATTGCAAGTGCTTTACTTACCTTGTTGCCTTCCAAAACACTTGAAGGGAAAATTTTATTATTTAAAGTAAATACGCAGTATAAAGCCTGACCATTCTTCAGGCATCGTGATAGATGTTTTTTGTTATATTAATTAAAAAAAAAACTTTTTCCACAAAATAAGTTTTTCAAAGAAAAGTAAAGAACTCCATTAAACCAAAAATGAGCAAAAATAAAATCAAATAATCTACCAAGCGTGAAACTACCACAAATCAGCACCGATAAAGAAATGAAACCCAAAATAAACAGAAATTACAATAATTAACCGAGTCAAACTCAAAACGAGCCGAAATTAACAGGAGCAGGGCTCAAAACCCCAATGCCTTCCCAAGGCCAGAACATGATTTGCACTTTACTGAAAAATATAAATGGTTTTACTTTTATAACTTTAATAAATCAAATAATATTAAGATTTTGATTACTAAATATCAGTAAATGTATATTAAACTGACAATGCACATTCATTTGTATTTTTTTCAATCAAGTGCAAATTATGTTCTGGCCTTGGGAAGGCATACGGGTTTTGAGCCCTACTCATGTTAATTTCGGCTCATTTTGAGTTTGACTAACACACCCCCACACCCCCAACGGATAGTAAATTATCTATTCATTCTTTTTTCCAGAAAGATGCTCAAGGATGCATATTTATTTATTTGGTTCTTTTCGATAAATAAAGTTCAAATAGGAATCAAATCCTTTTGATAGACAGTGTTTCACAAAAAGTGATAGAAATCCCAAAAAAAAAATACCAGATATTTCGGTAACATATGC